>JAQZBX010059734.1:0-17449 GCA_029593785.1 Cabassous unicinctus
TCTCCCCACCCCAACCCAACCCTACCCCACCCGACCCCACCCCAACCCCCACCCCTACCCCGCACCCCCCACCCACCCCCGGGTGACATGAACCTCCATGGCAGCAAGGGATTATTAGCAGTGCCAACTAGAAAAAGACCTTGACCAAAAGGGGGAAATGGTAAATACAAATGAGTTTTTGTGGCTAAGAGACTTCAAAGTGAGTCCGGAGGTCATTCCAGAGGTTACGCTTATGCAAGGCTGAGCAGGATCTCACTGACTGCCACAGAAAACTGTTCCTCAAATAGCGGATCTCCTGAGGACTCTAGAGGCATCCAGAAACTATAATGCAGGGCAGACAGCTCAGGAATTCAGCACCCTGTCAGTAGGCCTTACTTTGGAATTTATACTTCCCAGTGTAATAGAGTTAGACTCATTTACAGGTTCTCTACACCTCGCTCTCTGCCCCTTTTAGTTGAACCTGTCATTAGCACTATACTTAATAAAATATCCCAGAGACTTAAATCTTTCGTCCATCCATGTGCCAGTTGTGTCCTGAATTTCAGCAGAGTTGCATTTCATTGGACTCACCCAAGACAAATAACAAGGAGGGGATTATGGACAATGCCCATCCTAAGGAACAGAGAAAGTCTGCAACTGCAAGAAAGATAGTCCCATCCATCTGCCCCATGGGATCTAAGCTTCCTCAATTAGAAGCAGAGTGGGCATCAACATCCCAAAATCCTCAAGATTGGGGAATGAACAATAGACGAAAGTAGACATTATTATTCTACTATAGATTTATTATTATTCTAGCAATGGAAGAACACTTATCATGGATATAAAGGCAGTGGCCACCAGAGGTTCCGAGTGATGGGAGAGGGAAAAATGGGTGTTATATGGGGACATTTCTGGGACGTTGGAGTTGTCCTGCATGACACTGCAGTGATGAATACTGCTATTGTATATTTTGTCACAGCCTACAAAATTGTGCACAACAAAGTGTAAACTATAATGTAAACTGTCGTCCATGGTTAGGAGCAATGCTTCAATATGTATTCATCAATTGTAACAAATGTACCACACTAATGAGGATGTTGTTGATGTGGGAAAGTGTGGGAGGGGGAGGGAGTGGGGCATATGGGACTCTCTCATATTTTTGATGTAGCATTTATGTAATCTAAAGCTTCTTTAAAAATAAAAAAAATTAATTTTAAAAAAGATGATAAAATTAAGAGATTGACAATGCCAAGTGTTAAGAATATGGAGCTATCATAAAAGACTGTGGGAGGGGAAATTGATGCAACCACTTGGAAAACTGTCCAGCATTATTTACTAAAGTTAAATATAAGCATGCCTCATGACCCAGCATATCCATTCCTAAATATGTCCCCATAGAAATACATTTAATATGTCCATCAACAGACATGTACAAGTATTTCACAGCTGCATAATTGGTAACAGCCCGAAACTGGAAACAATCCTAATGTCCATGAATAGAAGAATTGTCAAGTAAATTGTAGAATATTCGCTTAATGGAATAATATAGAGCAAAGAAAATGAATAACCAAGTTACATACCACAACATGTGGTGAACACTTAAACTGTAGGGCTGTTGTGACAATTAAACGACATTATTACTGTGAAGTATCTGTGAATTAGTTGTTCTAAGTGCCTCAACTTACTAACTGCTCTCCACTGTACAAGAGAATCTAGGTTACATTTCTTTTACTTCCTTAGCAAAAGGGCTCTTTCTTATGATCAGTCTTGTGTTGTTTCTTCACATCTACCTGATGCACTTCTGACCTTTGGCATTGGACAAAGGTGGTCCCAGGAGGGGACAAGGAACCCTATGGGCACTGGCTCGGGGCAGCTCTGATTCAGGTTCTTCTGTCTATGACCAATCAAAGAGCAGAAGTTACTTAGGAACTGCAGACTTGTTAGGAAGAGAATGAATCCATGCCACTGAACAGTCTAAGGGTATAGGGCCCAGCACATGGATGCCAGAGCTGCAGCTCAAACTGAATTGCAGTCCAGAATCCTGATTGGAGCAGGGAGTATAAAACCTTGCTTACTTTCCTATCCTGAAGTCTTAGAGAGGAAAGCACAGACAAGCTCCTGGAACTGTACAGTCAGCTAGAAAAGGAGAAACCTTCCATATGCAGAAGGTTCATATGAGGTGTCAACAGCTACTTTAAATGTGATTCAGAATTTGAGTGACAACTTTAAATGTCTGCTTTGATCCACATCTGGGGAAGTGAGATTTGTTCACAAGTAACTCAAATCTGGTTAAAAAAAAATAATTGAGAATTCGGTAGTTAAGGCTATATACTTTGGAATCAGAGGTACATGTAAATTGATCCCAGCATTTTGTCAATTGCTAACATGACATGAGTAAGTTAATTAAACTTTTTGAGGTCAGGGTTTCTCATCTCTAAAATTAATATAATAATAACTACCAAACAAGATTATTATAAAAATTAACAACAAAAAAAATGGATATAAAGAATACATCACAGTGCTTGGTGAAACAACAATTACTGAATAATGGCAGCTATTATCCATAAAATTAACACAATCACACACAGAGATTTGTTTATATTTGTTTAGATGCAGGTTTATATTTGTCAATTAACCAAGTCTAGGGCCGGGACATCAAGGAAGAAATTGTTGCACTGAAGAGAATGGACATATTTGTGGTTCATGGATGCCATATGCTTGATGGCAAATATGCTAAGAGACGTCATTATGCTTTCCAACCCACAATGCCACCAGTGATACATAAGTATACAAGTTTCACAAAAACCATGCTTATATAAAGTCTTACTATATTTGCATGTTTTGGCTAATTTTCAGAGTTTCAGGAGAAATTTAATTAAGTTTCAGGATTCTAGGAGAAGTTCTATTAATTTTCATGATTTTTAGGTGATATTTAACTAACAGACATTATAGAGCTGTTCAACTAAGCCAGTCAGTTTTCATCACTGTCATAGGTTGATGAAATTTATCAGAGTATGAGATAGCATAAAAAGAAAGATTTTTTTTTGTTCTTTAAACAAAAAACTTATTCCAGAAGCTCATGCAGTTCTGAAGCTCTTTCACAAAGCATTTGCAATTACCCACAAAATTTGCTTCCCAAGAGCATTTTGAAAACTCAAAATTGGGGGTTATTTTCACACTTCCCAGTGTTTTCAGGCTTTCACTGGCTATAAATTAATGGCAAATGTGTGACAAAATAAACAGAATTTTTCCTTATGAGAACCTCTTTGAATGCACAGTGTCCTTTTTCACAGTAAACACCAGGTAGGGAATTCAAGGATTTTTTTTATGTCAGCACACACAATTTCTTATTTATTCTTAAAGAGTAATTTGTTAAGGAGTTTCTTTAATTGTAGTAATGAAATATATCTAATCTTCTGAAAAGCACAATAATCACGATAAGTAACAAGTATCTGACAAAAAAGACTAGGCCTTGAGAGAGAAGAAAGGTGAGTTTAAATAGCTTGTGACAGAATATTTTGTGAAGTTGTACTGAAAATATATATATACTATTGCTACTATCTGCAATTGCTGGCCACAACATTTGTGATTATGGTTTTGATATCACAGACATGTATAATCATACTGTGATAGCATTTGTCATTCTTTCCATTGCATGAAAGGGTTGTAACAAGAACCCCCTATGTCGCTAATAACCTTCAAGAATCTTGAGAAACCCACCACAACACTAAATTGCTTTCATTTTGTTTAAAAAGAGAGGAAAAGAAAAAAGAGTATGTGAAGTATATCATCATGCTCTTTACAAATTGCATGAAGCAGCTCAATAGAGTTGTCACCTGAATAATGTATGCTGCTCTCTACCACTCCCTGAAATAAGTCCATTCCTTGTACAGTTATTTCTATTGTGTGGTAACCTACCTATTACTTTTGAGAGAGTATCACCAAGGATAAGTTTGGTTTTTCCGGTGACTTACTTCTCTTGTATTTTAAGTATGTTGTTGAACATATTATTTGCTATATCAAACAGAATCCTCCTTATGAAGACATCTTAGAAAAATGTCTTTCAAGCCCTAATGCCAAGAATAATTGGGGCTTTTTCTCTGAAGCTTATCTGTTTTCATCTCAGGAACATTGATTCTACAGTAAATAAATTATTGTATTTCTCTCTTTGCCTTGGATCACAACATATGGGTAGTCCACCTTTACAAAATACACTAGATCACAATACATGGTTACCATGAAACAATCTCAGATGTGGATTCACTTTGTTTTTCCTGTCTTTATTTTTATTTCCTTTTAAATTTGTATTATAAAAAGTGTATGCGCCATTAAATCCATTTTGACAATGCAAGATAAGTACAAATGTAATAGAACTACTGAATATATTACTAATATATTTGTTCTGTGCATTCATATTAATTGAGCATCTACCTTTCCTTAAGAATCATGAGAAATACCAAGATAATTTAAACATGGCCCCTGCCATAGTTTTGTAAAAGACACAAAATCTACACATAAATAAGTATGATAAAAGAGAAACAGACAAACGTACAGATAAAATGCCGTGGGAGTTGGTAAAAGAGACAATTGCCTTTGGTAGTAGGAAAAGGATAAAGAATATGCAGTAGAGTAAAACGATCAATGTTGCTGTTATTAGCTGTGTGACTTGGACAATCACTTACCCTCTTTGTGCCTCAATCTCCTCACATGTAAAATAGGATTAGTAATACCTTGTTAATGGATTAAATGAGATAATGTACCTGCCCCACGATCTAGTATACAGGAAGTGCTATGTAGGGGATTGGATCAATTCCCCCACAAAAGGCATGTTGAGGTCCTAATCCCTGGCCCTGTGGGTGTGAACCCATTTGTAAATAGGAACTTTTAAGGTGTTATTATTAGTTAAGGTGTGACCATATTGAATGTGGTTGGGCCTTAATCCAATATGGCAGATGTCATTATAAACAATGGGAATTGGGCACAGAAAAAAAAAGCCATGGGGAGAACCCAGAGGCTGGAAGTCAGTGGTAACCTGGAAGAGAAAGGAGAGTACACTGCCATATGATGAGAAAGCCAAGGAGCCCTGGGAGGAAGCAAGCCTTCTAGCCTCTGAATCCATGAGCCAATAAATTCCTACTGTTAAGCCAACCCATTGTGTGGTATTTGTCATAGCAGTTGGGAAACTAAGACATACTGAATATATTCTAGCTAAATTCAACAGAGATTATATTAGAGCTGGACTTTTTTGTATAAGAAAGATTTGGACATTTTGATGTGGTAGTTAAGAAAAAACATTCAGAGTACAAAAAATACAAATAAAAAGGAGCAGAGGTAGGGAATCACCCTGTATGTACAGGGAAGGGTTTGCAGTATTGTTTGACTAGATCTTGTGGCATTCAAAGATTCCCTTGGAAATAAGATCAGATGAGTAGACTTGGGGCACACACATGCAGGGCTGTGAGAGGCAGATACGCTGTTTGGGCTTTATTCAGGAGCAACTGGGAATATTTTTAAACAAGGGTATGTTGTAATCAAATTAACAGGACAAATGACTTTAAAAAAAGGGAAGTGAATGGAAATGGATACCAGTGAGATGACTAGCACAGTGGCCCAGATGAGAGGTAATGATGTCTGAACTAGAGTGGTTGTGGAGGGAATTAAAAGAAAAGAATAGCTGCAAGATATCAAAACAAGGAAGATGTCAAAGTCTGTGATTTGGAGTGTAGCATAATCAGCATTGAATGCTAAGGAAAAAGAGAAGTGATGACGGTGAGCTGATTTGCCAATAGGAAAGAGAGCCAAGGTGACAATGAATTAGGAAAAGGAAGCATTCTGAAGAGGGCTAGAGGTGAAATTAAAGAATAGGGAACCATTTGCATTGTTAAGGGCTTCAGATTAGATATTTATCAGAGAGAAAATAGCAAAAGAGAAGAGAGCTACCAAAGAGAACTACTGGATACATTACTAATATATTTCATTTGTGCATCCATATTTATTGAGCATCTTCAAGAACATTTATTTTAGGGTGGAGAGGCAGAAGAGCAATGAAAAGGAGTACTCAATGAAGTAGGAGAACCAATGTGGTGGTGCCCAAAAGATGAGGCAATTCCACGCAAATACTGCAGCTCTGCTTCATCTTTAGCTAGTGACATTTTAATTGGAACTCGATGAAATGGAGGTAAACTTCTCTCCTAGAAATAATGCCATTGGAATTCTCCTGAATAAGTTCATTAGATAGTTTTTTCTTTAAGCTTAGAAAGTTCTATGGAAAGAATCTGACTCTATAAGGTATGTTTCAATTTCAACAGTCAAAAATTTTAAATGAAAAATTTTAAATGCTTAAGAGAAATAAGATTAAATCATGGTATATTTGAATAGTTTTGAAAAGATGCAGCACTTCTGAGTAATATGATGTTACTCTCTTACCACTAATTTATTCCTATATAATTTGTGACAGATAAGTACATTTTACTTGCTGTCTGACCATTTTTGCTTCTGTTTATTTATTTTAGCTTCAGATATCCTTCACTTCTAAATTTTTTTGTTATCATTTGGCATCAGGTGAGTCATTTTATTATACTCTTCACTCTAATTTTTCTTTTTTTTTTTTTCACATTGAGCTTCTAGCATACAGTTAAAGGAAAATGAAAAGGACCATCGGTAGTAAATGTTTGGCTATTATATGACATTAAAGCTTCAGAACCCACCAGCCAGTAGGTAGCAATAAGTTCAAATCAATATTAAAACACTAATTTCATGATCCAGTGTCTTCATGTGCACTTATCTATCCAATTCTCCTCAACCAAGTCTCCTACGGTTACTTTTTGACTCTGTGGTGTTATACTTGGGCTCACATACAGTACTCGTGTTCTTTTCCTCCATCCTCCTCCATTGCCTGTAAATTCACTTGAGGATCAAACCCTCCCAGCGCCACTCTGCAAATGACTTCTAGTAAATCAGAGCCTCCTAGTTCCAAGAAGCTCAAGTTATCAAAACAGGGACATGATTTTTTCAATTTTCAATACACCAAAACCAAATTCAGAAATGGGGAGCCTTCCCAGGGGACTCACACCTAAGTTCATTACACTGGGCTTGAGAACTGATATGTTTCCCCATTTCTCTTCTGAAGTGCCTATTCAAAAACATCATCTTTACAGCCTTTCCTCCTTCTGATGCAAATGAATCCATCCAAATATATGTTTATGATAACACCCAGCTTAGAAGTTTATTAGATTCTTTAGAGTCTGAATTCCAGTTTAGACTGAGCTGCCTTCCTAATATAGATACAGAAATAGAGAGCTACAGACGTAGGTGTAGAACTAGATAAGGATAGAGATAAGAGAGATTAAGGGAAAAGAAAACTAAGTGAAACAAGTTGCTCATAGTCACGTTGAGACCAGCTTCTTACATCTTAACACAGATTCTGTGTGGAGTGAATACAATGGAACTATCAATTTAGCTTGAATATTTCTGCATAAAAACACCCCAGAACTCAGTGGCTTACAACCACAACCATTTATTTAGTTTACAATTCTGCAGATTGGCAAATTGGGCTCTGCTCAACGGAGTGGTTCTTCTGGTCTCCACTGGAATGGCTCAGCTTTCCTCCAGCAGGCCAGCCGTACACACAGTGATTGCAGGTGTCTAAAAAAGAAAGCAGAGGCATGTAATACCTCCAATGGCCCAAGTTCAAAGCAGGCACACCGTCACTTCTGCCTTATGTATTGGCCAGAGTAAGTCACAAGGCCAGTTCAGATTCAGAGATGGGGAGATAGATTCCACCTTTTCAAGGGAGGAGTTGCAAAGTCACATTGTAAAGGTTTTGGACACAGGGATCAGTGAAGGATCATAGCCATGTTTTCAATCTACCGTAAAGGTTATAAAATATTTTTAAATTTATGAAATGAAAACAGTAATTTTAAATGAAAATGGTAATTGTGATGAGCAATATAGAACATAGACGTTCCCATGACAGCCCTTCCCCATGGATGCCTGTGCTACACAAGGAAAGCTAAGAATTTCTGGAAGACATTTCAAAACTGAATATAGCAAATGGCAAAAAAAGGGGGTGGGGGGGGTGGGGCATTCAAAACTGTTGAATGAATAATGTGGGAGAGTGAATTTTCATGGGAACTAAATAATGGTAAACTACTAGTATATTGTGAAAAACTGTTATATCCCCTCTGATGCCTCACATTAATTTGAACAAGGAGAAATAAATTATTCCAGGTTACAAAGGTTCACTAACACAAATAATTTTTCAAAACGTAATTAATATATGAAAATGGATAACACATCTTTTATTTGCCAGAGAGGAATAGACTTATAGTAGCCTCAGATCCTCTTGAGTATATTCCCATCAAAGTACAAATCAGAGGTAATTCTGAAAACACAATGAACTGAGTGCATTCACTCCTCTTCCTTTATTGGGCAACTTATCAGCTGAGATGATTTAAGCAATAATAGTTATGTTGGGAGTTAGGGGAGAAGACAGGAGAATTGTAGCCTACTTCTAAAGCCTGGTGGAGACCCTGAAAACATCTGAGGATTTGGTTCCAAAGGCAACCAGATAGGACTTTTGGGAAGCTCCTGTGTTCCACAACCCAATGAGAACCAGATTGTGAGGAAGCCTGCCTCTCCGACAAAGTATGGGACAGAGAATTCCAATCCTGAGGCTCTCTAAAGGGCCCAACAAATTGGTAAAGGGATCTACTCAGTTCACCAAAAATTAGGCCTTCTTGTTACTCAAGAGTCTACTGAAAAAAGTCCCTAAAAGCTAACTATAAAATAAACTACTTTACTTCCTTTATGCCAATCTAGCACTGGCCGAGATTCCGAGTGTAATCGCTCTGACTTACATAGGTTGGCAAAAAAAAAGTAAAAAATAAAAAATAATAAGTTATATCAAAGAAGACCAAGCTAACAACCCAAACAACCTACTATTAAGGAAGATAGAGTAAAATCAAAAGAAAATTTTCTTAATATACAAAAAAAAAAAAATGAAAATATATGGCAACAGAATAAAAAAGGAGATTTTGGGAATAAAGTAAACTTGATTTTCATTTTTATGCCCTCTGTGGAAGCACTGAAAAATTGAACAAACCACCAAATAAGTGATACAAAACACCAAAGTGTTATTATGTACATACACATATACACACATACATCCCATTATATATTTGATTATTTGTATTAAATTGTATACTTTAGTATGTATTTGATTATATATAATGAAAATCATTAATGTAAATATAATTTGTATGGAAGATAGATCTAGATGTAAAATGCACTTAGCAAAGTTCTACAAAGGGAGACAAAAATAGCAAGAATAAAAGAGCACTTAGAAGAAGACTTTCTAAACTAAATACTTGAGATCATATAAAAAAGACATTATAAATGCCAGACAACATGCATAGAAAAAGATATATATGTAGACTTCTTGGTGAAAGTCTTTAACCCTTAAATATAAAGGGGGGGGAGTGGATGTAGCTCAAGTGGTTGAGCAGCTGCTTCCCAAGTTTGAGGTCCCAGGTTTGTTCCCTGGTACCTCCTAAAAACAAACAAACAAAAAAAACCAACTCTCACTGGGGAGCAGATGTAGCTCAGTGGTTGAGTGCCTGTATCTTATGTATGGGGTTCTGGGTTCAATCCCTGTTACCTCCTTAAATAATAATAACTAAAAAAAAAAAAAATACATGTTTCCTTGAGTCAGAGAACCTTGGTTGTTTACAAGGCAAAGAAAATCAGGCAGCCATTAAATTTCTAATTTATTACACACACACACACACACACAAACGAAAAGGTAGTAGAACAACATTTTAAACAGTTTACCATTTGTGTAAATGAGTAAACAACAGACACTTTCAGACATGAAAGGACTCAGAAATAATTTATAAGTCCCTCCTGAGAAATAATCTATAAGTATAATAAATTTTTACTTGAGAAACTAGTAAAAATTTTAAATCAGACTAAATATCACTATAGGAGAAAATATTCTCTAAAACTGGAATTTTGGAAATTTACATACCTTCTGTTTTCTTGGGTAGTTTCCCTGTCATCCGGGAGCTCCAGGTGGGGCATGTGAATTAAGATTAAACCAGTTATATATCACGTTTTTCTAGTTGCAGTTCAGAGATGGGAACTTGACTAAGTCAAAATTATTGAGATACAGTGAGACTCTCATCTTTGTCCCCATGGACTTGATTCTAACAGTATACAACATCTGAAGTACTGCAGCCAGCTTACAATCAATCATGAAAGAAGAAGCTTTCTCTTGAGAGAAGCTTATATACATGAATAAAAGGATAATATCTTATTGAATTGTATAAAAGAAGATGGTGGGTATTGAATGATGTCTCCCACAGAATGCATGTTCAGATCCCAAACCCTGGTCCTGTGGTTTTCCACTCATTTATAAATAGGACTTTAAGGATGGTATTAGTTATGGTGTGCCCAAACTGAATGAGATTAGGCCTTAATCCAATATGGCCTAAGTCCTTATAAGCAAAAGAAATTGGACAAAGAGAAAGAAGTCACTGGAGCAACCTAAAGCAGGAAGTCAATGGAAACCAAAAGAGAAAGGAGAAGTTACTGCCATATATGTTGCCCTGTGATCAAAAAGTCACACAAAGGAACACAAAGATGAAAGGTCAGTTAAAAGATACTGACCCCAGGAAAAAGCAAGCCTTTTAGCTTTTGAAACCGTGAGTCAATAAACTCTTGTTGTTAGGCCAACCCATTGTATGGTATTTGTTTTAGCATGTGGGATGCTAATACAGTTTTTGGTAATGGAAAGTGCTTCTATTACAAATACTTACAAAAAGTAGAAAAGGCTTTGGAATTGGTTTATGAGTAGAGGTTGGAAGAATTGTGCAGTGCTTGATAAGAAAAGCTTAGATTGCTTTGAAGAGACTTTTGGTAGAAATACGGACATTAAAGTTACTTCTGACAAGGCATGATGAATGTGTCATTGGAAACTGGAAGGGAATCATTGTTATAAAGTGGTAGAAAACTTGGCAAATTTTGAGTTCTGGTGCTGGATTGAGAGTGGAACTTGTAAGTGATGAATGTGGATATTTAGCTGAGAGATTTCCAAGCTTAATATGGAAGGTGCAGCCTGGCTTTTCCGTGAAGCTTATAGCAAAACACGAGAAGAAAAGGATAAGTTGAAAATTAAACTCTTAAGCACAAAGGAACTGGCAATTAATGATTTTGAAAATTCTCAGGCTACCCAGACAGTGTGCTCTGAGACTAGGGCCAAAAGTGGCTCTATCAAGGACCTCCCTGAGCCGGGAAGTGACTCTCCAGAGTACTGGATCCCATATGAGTGTTTAGCTGAACAGCCCTTTGCTAAAGAAGGCGCTGCTGAACATAAATCCAGTCAGCCATTTTAGTGAAGTCAAGATTGGAAGTATAGTTATCCAGGAAGGATCTGTGGAAAGTTCTATTGTCTGATGTTTTAGACCCCCTGCATGCAAAGCGAACAAATTTTTTGCAAAACTTGTATGAGTAGAACCACTACCAGCCTGGACTGAAAGAGACAGAGAAAGGAAGAATGACTTCAGAGACAGAACCATGGAAGCAGAGGTCTGAACCAAAAAGATCTCCTCGGGCAACGAAAGCAGGCCCACCCATGTGTGTGGAAAGGGTGAGTCTGCCCCTGTGCTTGGAGGGACAAACCATCTGTACTGGTTTTTGGAGGGGGCGGGCCTTGCGCCCTGTTGTGCAGGGAGAGTGCTATCACCCCAAAGCTCGGAGGTGGTGGAGCCTGTGCTCGAGTGTTGCAGAGAGCCTGGAGACCATCCCCATGCTCAGAGAAAGCAGGGCCTTCACTCTAGTCTTGGGGAGAGCATGGCTGTTCCACTAGTGCTTGGAAGGGGTGGAGCTGCCACTGTGTCAGGTCCTGAGGACAAAACATCAATCTGTGGATGACTCTCAGACTTTGAAATCTAATGAAATTTTCACTAATGGGTTTTGAACTAGTTCAGGACCCATAAGCCCTGTTATCCTTCCAATGTCTCTCTTACAGAGTGGGAATGTTTATTCTATGCCTGTCACACCATTGTGTTTTGGAAGCAGTTAACTTGTTTTCTAGGTTTAACAGGTCCACAGACAAACAGGAATTTTACCCTAGGACAGACCACACCTGTAAAAAATTTTGAAGAGACTTCATACTTAGCACTGTCACTGAAATGACTTCAGGCTTTTGGGATGTTGTGATGGAATGAATGGATTTTGTATGTGGGAAGAACATATCTTTTGGGGGTCCAGAGGATGGAATGTTGGGGATTGAATCATGTCCCCGACAAAAGGCATGTCCAGATCTCAATCCCTGGTCCTGTGGGTGAGAACCCATCTGTAAATAGGAACTTTAAAGATGTTATTAGTTAAGGTGTGCCCAAACTGAATGATAGAGAGCCTTCATCCGATATGACTGAAGTCCTTATAAGCAAATGAAACTGGACACAGAGAGAGAAGACATGGGAAGGAGCCTGAAGTTGGAAGTCAATGGAGCCCAAAGAGAAAGGAAAAGATGCCTCCAAGTGCATTGCCAGGTAGTAGTAAAGCCAAGAAACCCCAAAGATTGCGAGACAGACAGAAGATACCAAATGTAGGAGGAAGTATGCCTACTGGCCTCTGAAACCATGAGCCAATAAATTCCTGTTGTTAAGCCAGTCCATTGTATACTATTTGTTTTAGCAGCCAGGAAACCAACATAGAAGATTTAAATTTTTGGAGCAATTTACCATGTTTCCACCATCACCGGAAAACTCAATATTGTAAAGATATCAATTCTCTTTAAACTAATTTATATATATAATACAATCCTAAACCAAATTCCAATGGAACTTATGAATTCTTATTGAATTTAATAAGATGATTCTTATGGAATTCAGCCAGGCAATTCTAAAATTCATCTGTACAAAAATCATGTGGAAAAAATAATCAGTATTTTTTAAAAAGAACTGTGAGAGGTATATGCTTTTCCAAATAAAATACACATTAACCTTATAGTAATTAAAACACTGAGAATTGGCACATAAATAAAGAGATCAATGGAACAGAATAGAATCCAAAAACAGACCCATTTTTTTCCGCAAATTATAATAAATGTGGCATTTCAATTCAGTAGAGAAGAGTTTGGATTTATTTCATTGCTGTTGTTTTCTTTCCTGTGGTTTGTTGTTGTTGTTGTTTTGTTTTGTTTATTTGTTTTTGTTTTTCACTGGAATAGCTTAAAGAAGGGCTTACAATGTTCCAGACACTATTCCAAGTGTTTTTCATGAAATAACTCATTTTATCTGACCCACAATCCTGTGAGGTCGGTAAAGGTGTTATCTACATTTTGTAATGAGAAAACCAAGGCACAGGGAGGCTAGTAATTCAGATCTCAAGCAAGTAGCAAAGCTGGAATATGAACCCAAGCATTCTCACTCCATCATACTATGTAAGAAAGGTAAGTCAGAATTCTACCCCATCTAACACACACTAGAGTTCAGAGTCTACGCTAAACCTAAACCCAGAGGATAAGTTATTTGAATAAAATATGGAAGAATAGTTCTATAATCTCAGGGTAATTAAAACAGACACTCAAAACCCAGAAGCTAAAAAGAAGGCATTTTTAAAAGTCATTATATAAAAATAATATCTCTTACAAGAAAAAAAAAAGAATCTACAATAAATAAAAAGGCAATATGCAGAATAGGAAAAGTGTTAGGAACTTACATAACAGGCAAAGGATTAGTACACATACTATATAAACAGTTTGTGCAAATCAACAAGATAAAAAAAAAATACATAGATCAAAAATAACTAATGGCCCAAAAACATATGGAAAGCTCCATAACATCAGCAATAATCAAGAAAACGAAAATTAAAATATCAGTGATATTGTGAATATAATATTACAGAATTGTACACTTCAAAGTGGTTAAAATGAGAAATATTGAGTTGTATATATGTTACTACAACAAAAAGTTTGAAAAAATAAAACAATGATACCAATGACTTTGAGTTGGTGAGGATAAGGAGAAATGAACACTTTCATACACCTTGCGCAATCAGAAAAAGACATTTTAAAGTTTGGCCATATCCACCAAAATCTTAAATGTTGACCCAGTATTTCCACTTGTTATGGGAAGAAAGCTATTTATAGATTATTGTATATATGTACAAAAGAAAAATGACAATTATGAATATGAATACAAAGAGAAAGGATTTATAACGCATATTTTAGCAGCGGTTCCTGCTAGTGAGAGGAAAGGATTATGGAGGAATTGAAAGGGGGTTGTAATTTTCACTCTATACACTCATATATTTTATAATTTTTCATAATGCATATGTGTTTATGTATCACTTGTGTTATTTAATTTTTTAAGAATAAATCTTGGTTATTTAAGAAAATGTCAAAACTAAGTTTTCCTGTTTGCAGATATAACTGCATTTCACAGTTTTGCCATTGCTGTCTCAGTTTGTTTTCTCTGAGACTGTTTACATAATCCAGACAGAGAGTGAATTTAGCTTTTTTGACCACATTCTCAGTGGTTCACTTGGGTAATAGACTGTGGAGTAAATTCAAACTCAGCCTAACTTGTAAAATAAAGATTTTTTCTCACCTCCTTTCTTTGCAGCCCTCTCTATAACTCTCATATCTCTACTGCTGTCTCTTCGGTTTCCAAGCTATAGCAGTGAGTGCCAGGCCAGCACCTAGCAACCTCAAGGCCCATTGAGAGCCCTAGTTCTTAGCTGCCAGGGGCCCCTTTTCCCTTTTTCTGGGAGGACAGTTAACTGGCATGTACCTTCTGCCCTTGGCCTTCCACTTTTTCCTGATGTAATACAGGAGGTGGAGGAAATTGTTTGAGACTTCGACTAGAAGAATCATAAGGAGAAAAGTCATATCCTTTAAGTGTCTGAGTGACAGATAGAAGACATCTGTGTTCCTGATGGCATCATGAAAACATCGTATGTACCTGCTTACCTCTGGAGTTCTTGGAAGAAAAAATAACTCCCTATTTAATCCGTGATTAAACTGGTTTTTCTGATTTTCACAAACACCATCCTTCCTTTCACAGAGCTCCAAGTGGAAGTCCAGGGAAATGTGATGGAACTGGGCCAGGCTGTGAGGTGGAGAGGGAAGCCTGGCAAGGCTACACCCTTTTCAAAGGGGTGTGGGAGTCTGTCTTGTAACTGATGTGGCAGGAGTACTAGGTTCAGGACTTCTTACTGTCCTTGGGGCATAACACATGGGAATAGATAAGATTTCTTTCTGCTTCCCTCCTAAAACATTCCTTAGAAAGGGCTACAGAAGTAGTCCCTATAAAAGTGTAGAGTATACATGTGCTATTTTGCTGCTGAAACTATTAGAAGACATACTCTATTTCAGTTGAGTTGACTCAGGTGGTAGATTGTAAGCTAGAACATCTGGTAACTATCTTGGCCACCTCATGGGTATATGAGAAGGAAGTAAACACAGAATAAGGCAGAGTTGAAAGATGGAGAAAGACACGCCTGATGTTGTTGTGTGAGATGCTGAATTCAACTGTGCTACCTCTGGATACAAGCCAATAAATTCCAATTTTCTTAAGCCAGTTTGAACGTTTTTTCCATCACTTGCAACCCATAGAATCCTGACTACATGGCTGGACCCAAGAATGCCCTTCCCTTCACAATAAGAATTTTGGTAAACCACAGCCAGGGAGGAGTAAGAGGAATAATGCCAAGTAACAGATTAAGACTCAGATAATAGTAATTCATGCCGGATGATTTCATGGATGGCATCTCATTCAATTCTCAAGAAATCCTGTATGATTGTAATCGCAGATGAGGAAATAAAGAACAGGAGAAGTTAATGATTGGCTCTCACTCTAAATCCTTACTCTTTTCTGGCCTAATCCTTCTTCTGACTCAGAGACTTTGACCATGACCTGGCTCTTCTGGCACAATAAATTGGTTACAGAGCTCCCCTTCAATGCAGGACTTTTGATAAGTTACAAGAACTGTTAAGGTTCTAAGAAGAAGTTATAGGATCACCTAGAACATATTAAAACCTCCAAAGCTCAAAACTACATCACCTCTGAAAAACTCTTCAAGGGAATGGCCGGACTTGGAGTAAATGGCTGGAGCTGAAATTGCTGTGATAGGTAGAGTTACACTTCCTGGTTTTCACTAAACCACCAAACTAAATACAATATTTGCATTTTTCAACTTAAAAATGAATCTATAAATTTATTTTGTTAAAAAAAGTCTTTATAAAATATAACTTAATTATTGGAAGTGACCTACATATCCAATGCAGGGAAATGATTAAGTTATTATAATATATCAACTCTTTTATAATAAATTATGAGATATATTAAATATTAAACAAAGCCAGCATATAAAATTGCATAAACACATGATAATTATGTAAAAGTCTTGCACACTTAAAAAAGCTCTGAAAGAGAATACAAAAATGATAACAGTTGTGTGGCTAAATGTGACTGCCGAAAACGTTTTTCTTTTTTCCATCTTCCTTTGGAAATATTAATAAATTAAGAATGACCATTTTAGGGAAGTGGGTGTGGCTCAATGGATAGAGCTCCTGTTTACCATATGGGAGGCCCTGGGTTTGAGCCAGCCCGCGCGGCGTGGTGGGCTGATGCAGCGGGACCTCACAGCAAGGGCGAGATAAGCAGACATGGAGAAGACACACAGCGAATGGACACAGCAAGCACAAGCAGCAAGGGGGGGATAAATAAATAAATTAATTAATTAAAAAAAAAAAAAAAAGAATGACCATTTTAATGTGGTTACAAAATCATCTTCTCAGTAAATTCTAGGTTTTTAAATTTTATTTTGTGTAATTTTTTGGTTTTGGAGTATTTCTTTTCGATTGGAAGATTCTTACAAATTATCTATATAACTTTTTAAAGCAAAATTATACAGGTCAATGATTTTTCAGGCTTATGTAAATCTTAGAATATTTGATAGATGGCATTTTTATTTAAACATATATCTGATAGTTTCTGATTTTTAACAATTTTTATTGCCTTTGTAACAGAATTTACTCAAAACTTGACCTCTGTTGAAATGTACTGGTGATTGAAATGGCAGGTTTTACTTAAATCTTTATTCACAGGATTTTTAAATGAATGAAAAACCCATCTGTAAATATAGTAATGGCGTCAGAAAGTCTGCTATGCTTTTTAAAAAGTCATTCCTTTTCCCTCCTTTGAGTTTCATCTCAATCATTTGTAACTACACAATCCACATTTTTCTACCAAGTGCAGGATCCTTGCAGGCACTGAGATTGCCCAACCATCACCTTCCACAGAATCAAAACCTGCTTGCCTTTTTCTTAGGCATGCCAGTGTTTCCATTTACTGTCCTTTTGTTACTAGCAGGTTCTTTAGTCCTTTAGAAAATACAAATTTTCCTATTTAGAGACTGCAGAGCTTTCTGAGAGATAGTATAAGGGTCTATTATTTCCCAG
>JAQZBX010059736.1:0-17460 GCA_029593785.1 Cabassous unicinctus
CATCAGGGAAATGCAAATCAAAACCACACTGAGATACCATTTCACACCTGCTAGGATGGCTATTGTAAAAATAAGTAAGTGTTGGCGAAGAAGCAGAGAAACTGGACCCCTTGTACTCTATTGGTAGGAACAGAAAATGGTGCAGCTCCTGTGGAAAACAGTTTGGTAGTTCTTGAGAAAGTTAAACCAAGAATTACCATATGATCCATCAAATATACTCTTTATCACAAAGAATTGAACACAGGCACTCAAACAGATATTTGTACACCAATGTACACAGCAGCATTATCCACAATATCCAAAAAGGTGGAAAAAACGGAAGTGGTCATTGGCAGATGCCACGGATCAACACAAAATGTGGTATGTATACACAACGGCCATAAAAAGAAATGAAGTTCTGATACTTGGTACAGCACGGATGAACCTAGAAAGCATTATGCTGAGTGAAATAAGCCAAACACAAAAGGCCAAATATTGTATGATTCCACATATATGAAACATCTAGAATAAGCAAAGTCAGAGACAGAGTAAATTAAAGGTTGCTAAGGGCCAGGTGTAGGGAGTAATGAGGAGTTATTGCTTAGTGGGGACAGAGTTTCTGTTTGGGGTGACGTTTTGGTAAGAGGTGGGGGTAATGGTAGCATGTTGTAAATGCAATTGATATCTCTGAATTATACACTTAAAAATGGATAAAATGGAAAATTCTGTGTAATATATATGTTACCACAATAAATAATTTAATGTGAAAATGAAAAATAGCATTTCCTAGTAAATACATTTTTATATGATTTTAAATACACTTCTAACCAAAACAGTAAAAAATTACAGGTAGACTATGTGACAATTTGATCTATATACTTTTATATTTAATTTGGAGGGGAAAAAACACAAAAACTTTTTTGAGGACCTTTTCTTTAATGCTATCTAACTTTAGAGCACTTAAGAATATTCCCATGAGTTAATAAGCAACGAAAACAAGTCAGTGTCAGAGGGCCACAGTGGTGCCCTCTTCCCTTTATACTGGCATTTAAGCCTGGCAGCACCTAAGCCTGTGACCTCTGTACCCCACCAACCCAGAAAGGGACCCCTGCACTCACCTTCTCGCATCTTTTGATCTAATTCATCCAGAGTTGGCTCAATCAACTCCCAGCCATCTGGAGGAGCTTTCCTGCTTCTTTTGACTTTAGGCATTTTCTTTCACAAGATTAACTGGCAGAGATCTGGAGAAACAAATTAAATAACTTCAGATTCCCCAATGGCCTTTGCCATCCATTATTTGGGCACACATTCCTAGAGGCAGTATAGAGTAGTATAGCTACAGGAAAGGGCTCAACATTCAGAATGCTTGGATTCAAATCCTGGTTCTGCCACTTACCCATTGTTGTGACCTGTAGAAAGCTACTTGATGTCCCTAAATCTCACTTTCCTCATCTGTAAAATGGAGATGATAAAACCATATAGGGCTCACTGTGAAGAACATTAAAATTGTATGTAAAGTGCTTGGTGTATGTGTGCTTCACAGATGTTTGCTGTTACCGTTAACTAGGAGTCTGACCTTGTACTGGATGTTCGGGACATAGGACAATGAATAAGACACTGCCTCTGCCCCTAAGGTGACATTCAAGCAGTGGAGACAAACAAGTGAAAAGACAATTAGGATACAGTGTGAGGAGGACTGTGATTAAGGTAGCCGAGAGAATGAATGTTTAAAAGGAAAAGGCTCTAAGACCAAAGCCGCTTAGAGTCTTCATCCTGAGAGAGTGTGATAGAAAAGATCTCTGGTTTCTGGTTTCATGCTTGGGTTCTTGTCCAGCCTAATAATTTACTCACTGTGACTTTGGGGAGATCACTTTTTCTCTCTGGTCCTCAGTCTCCTCATCTGTAAAATGTGGGCAGCGGATTAGCCAATTGCCAAAATCCCTTTTAGACCTAACATATATGCTATATAAAGGCAACTCATGTAAAGCCCATAAAATAGATAAGTCCAAATCTAAAGAGCAAAGTGTCTTTCAAACCACAGTATTTCCTACCTGGCAAAGAGAACTCAGGCCAATTAGTGCTTACATTTTAAGCAGACTCTCCTCAAATTAATTTAATCTCTCCCTTTTGTAAAGTACCTGACAGTTTACAAAATCCTCCCCACCCCACCCCCACAGCCTCCTCTCATAAATTCTCCATAACAATCCGGTGAGATGTTATTCCTTCTTTACAGATGAGGAATCAAACTCCAAGGGGTAATCGGGGTGGCACCTGGCGGGTTCTGACTCTGGGGGTTCCTGATGCCCAAATCAGTGCTCTCTGCACTAGTCTTCCCTGCGCTGAAGCTAGAGGTGGATGGGACAAGAGAATGATCACTTTCCTAAGACTTAGAGAAATTCGGGAGCCCTGGGAGTCAGGAGAGGCCTCTCGGGGTGGGTAACAGATATGAAGTAACCAGATCCAGAAGAGATGTCCGGGAGAGGATGTGAGCGGGAGTGCGCTCGCAAGAAAGGTTAGACATTACACCCCGGGCTCTAGGGAAGGTTCAAGGCGAGGACGGCATCGGGACCGGGCTTAAAAAAAACAAGCAATATTAGACAGAAAGTGTCCGTGGCGGAGAAAACGGAACGAAAAGAAGCCTAGACTCAGGAAAGCCCCGAATCGGCCGTCCAGTCAGCCGAATCAACAAGGGCGCCGCCGCCTCCCGGGAACTCACTCCGACCTCCCGGTCCAGCGGCCCGACCCCGTACTCGTGCAGTCGCTCAGACCTCCAACTCCTGGCCGAGGCCGTTGCCAAGCATCCAAGAACAGAGGAGAAAACTTACCAAAACATTTGGCTCCTGCCGCCGCTTCTCTATGGATGGCTTCCGCCCCTCAATCATTTCGGGCTGGGGTCTACGCGGAGCCCCGCCCCGCTACGCGCGGGGATTGCGTCATCTTAGGTGTCCGCAATATTGCCTTTAGAAAATTCCGCAGACGCTGTTACTCTGCGCTCTCACTTCCGGAGTGGTGGCCGCGTCTCCCCGGGCGGGGCGACTGGGGGCGCTGTTGCCCGGCAGCGCGCGGGCGAGACTGGACTCAGGCGGCGCGCGGGACAGTCCGGCTTCAGGCGCCGGCCACTTTAAGGTCCCCGGTTCTCGCGGCTGCGGCGCGTGGAGCGGACTGGGCCGGGCGGAAGGAGTCGAGCCCGAGGCATTTCCGGTTCCGGTGTCAGTTCGAGGCGCCGCCGCAGCTGCCGCCAGAGCCGCGATGCCTAAAGGAGGTGAGGGGCGGGCGCGCGTGGCCCGCGGGCCTCGAGGGACGACCCTGGTCCTGCTCCCGCTGTCCCTTCAGCCCGCAGGTGTCTCGGAGAATGGCGCAGAGGGAAGACATCCGCGCCCGCTGAGGGCCAGGCGTGGGCCTTGACGCCCAATTGTCTCAATGGGGAAACTGAGGACCGCGGTGGCCCAGAGCCACTCCCCGGGGGGTGGGGTGGGGCGCCATCTAAAGGGACCCAGAGGCCTTGAGTCCTCGCCGGCGCGGGAGGCCGGGTCCGGGGCGCGCTTCTCCGGGCCTGGGGTCTGGAGTGCCCTCCTCCCTCGAGACTAGCCGGGGACTGATTCACCGCATTCCGCTCCTGCGGCCGGGCCCGCCTGCCTCGCGCGTAAAACGTGGACCTTCGCGAGCTCCGGCCTTTGCCTAGTGACACTTTACATGATGCTCTTGTGTCCGGCAGATCTGCCTCTGACTCCCCTGCCTCTTACTGAACTGACACTTTTCAGTAGTGGCTCGATGTGTGCCATTGAGCCAGTCGGGTAACCTCCCTGATTCTCAGCTTTCATAAAATAATTGTACCTATTTGATAGCCCTGTTGCCAGGCTTAAACTTGCTGATCCACGTGGAGTGCTCAGAACAGTGCGTGGCTGTCGTTTAGGGCCAGTAAACGTTAACTATTGTTATTTGTAAGGTTTTTCCAGCCCCTTGCTAAGAAGGTAAAGAGTTCATGGCTTCCCAGTACATTGGAGGCTGTCTCCCAGACTCCTTCTCCTTAGAGTCACTTAACCCAGGTTTGAATCTCAGCTATGTCACTGTCTAATTCTGTGCCCTTGAACAAGCTGTTTTCCTCATCTGGAACACTGGGCTGATATTTATTAGCTCCCGGAGTTGGCGGTGGAAGTCTTAAAATAATAGAACACCCTCAAGTGTCTGGCTAGCTCCTGACATGAGCGGATGCCCAGTTAATAGTGGGAGCTCATGTGTCATGTTGGTTTAAACTTACACAGTCCACAGGAAATTCTACCTGGAGCTTTTTCAAACCTAAGTGACTTCCTAACTGTCTAGTTCCCCACATAGTGGAAGAGCTGAGTCCATTTTAACCTAGCTCTCTACTGATTTACTCTACCTAAGGACCCATGTCTCTATATTTCTCAGTCTCCTTGTCTGTAAAAGGGGTGCTCATTGAGCCCTTCTGGCTCTAGAATTCTGGCACCTGAGTCCTACTTAAATGAGAACTTTGGGCCGAGGATGGGGGTTATAGTGAGAACATCTTAAATATGAATACATGGCTAAATGACTTGGTCTTTTGCTTATAGAAAGCATTGTGGGCAGGCTTAAGGTTTACATTTCCTTGACTTATTAATTTGTGTGAACAGCACAAGAAAACGTGAAGATGTTTTTTTAAAAGGAAAGAAAAAAACGTGTAAAATTCCCCAAGAACAGAGGACCAACTCTTGTTTCCATTATGCTGCCACGCATTTTTAAAGGCTTGAAGAGCCTCTGATAAAATTTACTGTAGAACAAGCTACGGTTGGTATCACATATCCAAATGTGTACAATGAGAGACCATAGTAACCAGTTTTGAGTTGTTACGATTGCCTGGAATATTAAGGCAAGAGAGGGTGGTGGTTTTCTTAAATGGTGAGCTTGCTCTCTCACAATAGGACTTTTCATGAGCATGGACAGAGACACTCCTGGGAGCTGGGTAGTCATTAAAAATAGGTGGTGGTGGCTGTAGCAGCCCAATTACAGCTCTGCACCTGCTGTCTCGGAAGTCAGGGGAGGCCAGTCCTCTGCTGCTGCCCCTGGAGCCCTGAGCAGTTCGGGCTATCTAATTACAGATGCTCTGCTCAGGGCTAGGGACTCTGGAAATCAGGTGGACCTCTTTCAGGAGAAGTCTTCTGTGGGGGATTGAGGCCTCTGCCACCCTGCTCTAAAACTCACTGGTTGCCTTAGCGGGGGTCAGTCTAGTGTCTTAGCCCAAAAGAGTCTGACTAGAAACACTGCTACTCTTCGATGAACCTTGATTGCTAGTCATGTTGTTAACTCCTAGACTGTAGTCAGGTTTATTTTCACCCTTAACTTTAATTGCCAGGCATGTTTCTTTCTCAAAACACAGGAAAGTTTTCTCCTATAGGACTTGTTTATTTTTCATCTAAGTATTCTCTTTCTATTATACACACTTAGGTGAACATAAAATATTTATTATATTCCCTAGCTGTAGTAAATCGGTCAATGTTGTTGTTGGGTGTTTTCCGCCCACCAAATGATACATTAGACAGAAAAGTAATAATTATAGTAAGTACTTTTATAGTGCTTACCCAGTCCCCGGCACCCGTTAACTCATCCATCTTCATGACAAACCTATGAGGTAGAGACACAGATGAAACTGAGACTCTGAAAGGTTTAGTGGCCTGCTCAAGGTCACAAAGCTAATATGTGGTAGAGCTGAGATTTGAACCCAGGGGTCCAACTCCAAAATTTGTGTTAAGTCTCCTCATCTAAAACAGGACCAGCTATAAGTCCTGTACTGTCGGTTTGTACTGAAGATCAAATGAGCCCATAATTGTGACAGAATGTTGCACATAAAAAGCACTGTAGTAGTTTTCAGGGTGTAAATGTTGCATAGTCTCCTGATTACCTCTTAGTCCCCTACGTTGGGATTCTAAAGGAGCAGGTGATTTAGCCAGTCACTCTATGTGCCACCCCCTTCTCTGTGTCGTCCCTTCAGATCTCATTAGTGGGTACCTGTATCCAGCATACAGTTGGGTGGGGCATCAGGATGGCCACGTGTTGCCTCTTGTGTCCCTTTGGACAAGGGAGGGTTGGGTGATGCTTGGTGAGGGCCAGGTGAGGTCTCTGCAGCCTCTGTGATGAGAGCACCGCAAGCAGGACATGACCTTCTGGGGGTTAGGGCAATCAAGGATGCTGCTTCCCTCTCACCTTCCTAAATCGCCGATCCTTGTACAGGGAGAAAGGGAGGCCACAAAGGCCGGGCCAGGCAGTACACAAGCCCCGAGGAGATTGATGCACAGCTCCAGGCTGAAAAGCAGAAGGCCAGGGTGAGTACATGCCTGTCCAAGACAGGCCAATGGGCCAGGGTGGCACCCTGCTTCTATGGCTCCCAGAGAGGCCACACAAGGGCCACCCGACCTCAGAAGGAAGCCAGTACATTGGTGGAGAGTAGCTGGGCAGCAGGAAGCAGGCAGGAGTACCAGAACAGCCAAGGCCAGTCGGGGTGGGGGGTGGGGGGAAGAGGACATCCTCTGATTACATCAGTTAGACAGACATCACTTGGCAGAGGTTGCCTTAGCAGGTCTCTGTTCTTGTTCCAGGGCTGTGGCTGGGAACACGGAGGACAGAGCACATTCCCTGCCTTCTGGTAGCTCACTCTCTGCCAGGCTCTGCCCGGCTGCGGCTTGAGCTCCCAGCACCCCACCTGCCCACCCACACACTTGTCTCTTCCAGCCACACAGGACTGCTTGCCAGACCCCAGAATGACACGTTGCCCTGCCTTCCCACACCCCCTCCAGGCAATACTTTATCCGTTCCTAGAGACCTTACTCAGCATCACCTCCTCTGTGACTTTCACTGGTGCTGCCTTCCTTCCCCCACTGGCCCAAGCTGACTTAGTCCTCTCCACTCTGTTCCTGCAACGCTTTGTCCAGCCCATTGTTAGGACCTAACCTGTTTGCATCATGGCTGGCATTCACATCCCCTACTGCACCCTCAGGCACATGCTTGGATGAGGGTACAAATGAGTGGCACAGCTATGAAGTGTCCTAGAACCCGAGACAGGAGAGGCCATATCTAGCTCGGGGGTTTGGAGGGCCTTGTAGAGGTGGCAGCTGAGCAGGACCATAGGGACTGGAGGTAGAATGAGAGAAGGGAGAGATGAGCAGAGGCTCATCAGAAAGGACATAGTTTTTTGTGAGGGATTTTGGGGAGAGGGGGCAGCATGCTGGGGAGTCATCCTGGGAAACCGGTGCAGCAGGACTTCTGGGTGGACAAGTTGAGGTGGCCAGCCTGCCCCTGCCTGGGAGTACATGTTGACAGCTGCACGCGAGGGCTGGGGGAGCAGGAGGGGAGCCGAGCAGGCCTCTGGTTTCCAGCCCCACGGCTGGGTCCTGCTGCCTCTGGGAAAGGAGCTTCTCACCCAGGCTGCCTGAGGTGCCTGGGCAGGGACGAGAGCAGGGCTGTTTGTGGCTGTGTGAGGGACTTGCTGGACGGTGAGAATGGCCTCCAGGCCCTGGAGCTGAATGGGTGGGCTGTCCCGGGCCAGGATCACAGAATAGGACCCTTATCGGACCTGGTCCGAGCCTTCTAGGGGCTCGATTTCTCAAGGTCCATGCTCTGGGGGTGGCGGTGGGGGTCACAGTCTTGGGGGTTTGTTTTCCATTTTTGATTCTGCAGGTTATCCATTTCTGAAACAGGAAGAAGAGGAGCAAGAAGAGGGTGGAGATGGGGCTGCAGGTGACCCCAAAAAGGAGAAGAAATCTCTAGACTCTGACGAAAGTGAGGAGGATGAAGATGACTACCAGGTACAGAGTCTGGCAGAGTCTCTTGAGTGCTTGTTATTACCAGTCCCAATGGTAGATGCAGAGGTCCTTGCTCTGAGGGTTTACAGTCTAGTGGGAAGATGGGGATAATAAAGAAATGAGAAGGGTAATTTCAAATAGTGATAAGATTACGAATAAAATGGATTGCCATAGAGGGTACTTGGAAGAGTGCTGCAGTGAAGAGGTGGCTTTTAAGAGGAGACCTGAAAGACAGGAAAGAGCCAGCCACGTGAAAACCAATGTGCAAAGCAATGGAGGCAGCCAGGTTAGCCAGTGCAAAGGCCCTGGGGTGTGAACAGGCTTGGGTGAGGAACAGGCAGTGGCCGGTGGGCTGTGGCTTCATGGGTGATTAGTAGGAGGAAAGGTTGGCAGGGATGGCTCCTGTAGGGCTCTGGAAGGGATTTGGGTTTTAGTGTAGCATGTAGTGGGCAACTCCTGGAGGCCTTGAAGCAGGCGAGAGAGATGGCAGGTTTGTTTTGAAAAGATTATTTGGGGCTTCTCTGTGGAGAGTGAATGGTGGTAGGTGTTGAGGGTGGAAGCTGGGGAGTGACAGCAGTTTTCCAGGTCAGAATTGGAGGCTTGGACAAGGGTGGTGGCAGTGGCAGTGGAGAAGAGTAGGTGGATTCAAGCCAGATTTTAGGGATAGACTTGTTGGGGTTTGTTGAGAGCTGGGCGTGGGGGCTGAGAGAAGGAGGCATCAAAGGGATGCCTCGTATGGTGGGGTGGGGTGGGTTAAGTGAGGGGTGGGTCTTGAGTTCTGTTTTAGACCTATTAAAATGTCTGTAATGGCCACTAGGCATCCTAGTGAAGGCATGAGGATGTAGCTGGAGTAGATATGGGCATCTGGGGCTCTGTAGAAAGGACAGGTTAATTGGCATTTGGAAACCACTAGGTCCCTTACCACTGGGAAAGCTGGGCTCAGCAGGGTCTGGAATTTTGACCAAACCTGCTTCATCAAGAAAGTGTGTTGTTTCTTCTGAACTTCCGAGAGGTGGGAGGGGAGACAACAAATTCTTGGGCCAGCTCCAGAACCCATAAACTGAAAGAGCTGACTGCTCGTTCCCAAGTTCCATTTGCCTCCCATCACCTGAGATGGGTAGGAATTGGAATTGGTCACACATCTTTGGCCCAAACTACCCTGGGGAACCAGCTCTGCAGGAAAAACTAGCCTGGGATTCCATGGAAAACTGCTTTGGGAGGCTGAGCTTGAGAGTGGGGAAGTAGCGCTTTGGGCTGGCGGCTCATGAGTTGAACTTAGATTCCCATCCCATCCACTGTGTCATTCCTGGTTGACCTTGGGCAAGTTGTTTAGCCCTGAACCTCCTCCATCTGTTGCCTCTGAAACTGCTGGGACATGGCATAGGCAGGCCGTCATCCCACCCAGCACACTCACGTGCCCTGCACCTCCCAGGCCAGTAGAGGCCTCCTGAGAGCCATCCCCACTGGGAGACTTGGCCGAGCTGTGCGTTGGCTGGGGGTGGAGTGGGAGTTTGTTTCCTTCCAGGTGGGCTGCTGGGGGCTGATGGGCGTAGCTTTCAGGGGCCCCACGGGACCTAAACTTCTCCAACGGCCAGCTCTTGCCCAATCCTAGCAAAAGCGCAAAGGTGTGGAAGGGCTCATCGACATCGAAAACCCCAACCGGGTAGCACAGACAACCAAAAAGGTCACACAGCTGGATCTGGACGGGCCGAAGGAGCTTTCCAGGAGAGAACGGTAACGTCTGCCAGGCGGGCCTCATGGCTAGTTCCCCAGTGGGAGGGGGGTTCCAGCTATGGTGTTGATTTCTGTTCCATCTCATTCCCCACAGCATCTCAAAAAAAAAAAAAAAATCATTTTTTCACCAGTAGAAATAAGAAACATGAGATCAGGGAAAAGTAGAAGATTAAGACCTTGCACTTGGAGTCACCGAGTGGCTTGGGGACCTGGCGGGTTACCCTAAAGCCCTTCTTCCAGAGCACTCCTGCCCCAGGGACACGCCCCTTACCCAACCTGATCTGACCATTCCTGACGGGCCTCCATCTGTAGTAGCCTGGCCAAAGGATGTGGGGCGATTTGGGGTCTGGGGTATGCTGAAGGCAACCCAGGGTGGTGCAGGGGGAATCCCTGTCCAGCTCCAGCCCTCTCAAGTCTCGTGTAGAAACAGAGCTGCAGGTACCTTCCTCTAGGCCATGAGAAGATGAGACCCATAACCAAAGTGCTTCCTACTCATTCAGCCCTCGGCAAGAGTTGCCCTGACTTCTGATGGTCACCAGCTGACATCAGGGGCCTTACAAGGGTTGGAGGGTGCTGGGGAAAGCCACACTGGCATTTCTTCTGGCTGGACTGCTAGGACTTAAATCCCCTTCCCAGCTGTGCTTAGCGGCTGCCCATGATGGCCGAAGGCTCTGAAAACCCCACGGGAGCAGCCCACGAGCTTGAGGTGTGATGGAGAAGGGCTCTTTGTACTCCTCCAGGAGCATCGTCCTCAGGATTGACTCCCCAGAAGCCTAGCAGCCTGGGTGCTGCTGCCTTCCCAAGCAGGAGGGCTCTTGAGCCCACCCAGGCTCTGCTGCTCAGCAGCTGGGCCATTTGGCCAAGTCATTGCCCCTTCTGACTTCACTGTCCTCCCCAGTAAAACGGGGATCCCACTGATACCCCGGCCCTTTGGGGCTGCCGAGGTGGTAACAGCCCCATGCCTGGCATGCGGCCTTGCTCGTCGCACATGCCTCCAGGGCCTCCTGGGTTTGGAGTCCCAAGGCAGCTCAGAGGCTGCGAACTCTGGCTTCTTCCTCCCAGGGTAGGATCTGCTGGGCTGACAGGTATTATCCAGAGTCCCCAAGGCAGGATGTGTGTTCATCCAACTTGCTGCTGGCCGTGGGCTCTCCCTCTCCCAGCTAGGCCCATGTGGCCTTTCTCTTGCTCTCCAGCCTTGTGTACTCCCCCAACTTCCTGCCAGGCAGGGCCCCTCCCCCCACCTTGGCTCTTTGGGAACCCTGTCCAGATCAGACCCTCCTGTCTCACACCCTGAAGGACACCCACAGTAGTTCCAGATCTCAGGCCTGGAAGGAAGATCCTCAAAGGGGGCGATGAATCTCACCACTTCTCTGCAGAGTGGTTTGTCTGCTGGGAGCCTGGCTTTTATTCCCACACTCCTGGGAAGGCAGCCCTGGCACTCATGACCTCCTCTGAGAATGGGGTGTATCTGTTGACAGAGGGAGAGTGGGCGTGTCTCTTTCCCATTGGTCCTTATTCCATGCCCTGGGGTCACTGGAGGGCTCCTTTTTCCATTCCTTACAGACTGTGGCTTCTAGTGCCTTCCTCCTGGTTGTCTTCTCTGCACCTCCAGTTTACTTACTTAGGAAGCCCTCAGGCTGCTCCCTCTCCTTCAGCCCAGCCTCCTGCAGCCATTGTTGACTCAGATGCTAAGGCTTTGAGAAGGTCCTGGGTGCGGGGCTCCCTCCGTCCCGGGTCTGCCATCTGAGCCCTTCAGCATGTCAGCGCACGGTGCTTGTTTGGTAAGGGCATGCAGAGCCAGGCCTTTCCCACAGCCAGCGCCCTCCTCCAGTGTGGCCCTTAGCTGGAGTACTTGGCCTTTATTCCGACTCCCACATCCAGCTCCACTAACAATAGAGAGGAAGATATTCCTTGTGACACCATTTTATCCAAACAGAGAAGAAATCGAGAAGCAGAAAGCAAAAGAGCGCTACATGAAGATGCATTTAGCTGGGAAGACAGAGCAGGCCAAGGCTGACCTTGCCCGGCTGGCGATCATCCGGAAACAGCGGGAGGAGGCCGCCAGGAAGAAAGAGGAAGAGAGGAAAGGTGAGTCTTGAGCCGCAAGTGGCAGGGGCAGCAGCTGGTGGGAGGGTCGGCTGCCTGCCTGGCTGCTTGCTCAGGCTCTGGGTGCAGGGGGGCACAGTTGGGGATTGCTGGCTGACTGCTTCTGGGCCGCCAGGAACTGAGCATCAGTGTCCTTGTCTGTAAAATGGGGGTGGGTATGAGTAGTGACGTTGCTCAGTAGAGCGCAGTCCATGTGTTCCCCTTCCTTCGGCTTCCTCACCTACCCACCCCCTCCTGGGCTGCAGGGAGGGCCCCGTAGCGTGATGGAGTCTGGTTGGGAGCCTCAGCAGAGCACTGTCCACAGTTTCAGGACAGCCTCCACTCCTGGAGCCCCCTGGCCCCAGCACAGTGAGGCCTTGGATCCAGGCACCTGGTGTAGACCTCTTGAGGCTAGAAAGCCCCACGAAGGTCTTTGGTGACTGGTGAAGCTGGGAGAGCTGCCTGTGTCCCCGCTGTCCATCCAAGGGGCCTGGGAGGCTGGGGTGGGTGTGGTGTACTGTACAACAGTACAGGGCACAGATGAATTCCGGCCTTCTGCCTTCCCTCCAGGTGGGCCAAGGGTGGTGGGAGTTTCTTCCCGGCCCAGGTTGGCTGTGGAAGTTTTATAGGAGTGGTCACCTCACGGCCTTTCATCTCCCAGCCTTGTGGACACCTCCCTGCGTGTGGGGCCGTGAGCACCCTTAAATCCCACTGACCTGCCGCCTCCCTGGGTCATGAGGAAACAGGCTGTGGTTGCCCCCCACAGCGATCCCGTGGTTGCCACCCCCCAGCAGGGACTGCCCTGCCTCACGGGGAGCCAGTTGATCATTTGTGCTTAGACTTCAGTCCCCATGGGAAGAAGTGGGATTATGGGATCTGCCTGGGAGGTGGGTTAAGAGGCATGTCTGTTTGTCCGGTGGATGGCGTGTTGGGTCTTCATGGAGGGCCGGCTGCCCCCACACATCGGGAATTCCTGGGCACCTGGGCCCCGTGGCTTCAGCACAGATCCTCTCCCTCGGGGACGATGCAGTTGAGCCAGGTACACAAAAGTCTTCTGAGACCTTTCAGAACTAAAGTTCTCTGAATCCAAGGTACGGGTGTATGGAGGAGTGGTTTTGTTCTGTTCTGTTTTAACCCCTCCTACCTTCCCTTCCACCCCTCAGCAAAAGATGATGCGACTTTATCAGGAAAACGAATGCAGTCGCTGTCCCTGAACAAGTAGACACCCGGCCTGGGGGAGAGGAGATTCCGGGGCCCTGGGCCGTGCTGCCAGGACTTCTGCCGGCTCTCACCCCACCCTGTGCCCTGGCGCCACTGCAGCAGCCCCTCAGGCCAGGAACCCCCACAGCCTGGGGCTGGTCTTCATCTTGGCACAGAAATCGTTTGGGGAATGGTGGGTGGGGGGTCTGGGGGGAGGGGCAGCTGCTATCTTTGAGACAGAAAGATGCAGGAAAGCATTTCATATGTAACCATTTGAATGTTTTTGCTGTTTTTAGAATTCAGAACCCTTGTGGGGGGTGCCTGGGAGGTGGGTAAGGAGAGCTTCCATTTGTCGGTAGATTGCACGTTAGTGGGCGGTTGTGCAGGGGTGCCGCTGACCAGTTTGTGACAACCAGCCCCAGTCTGTGTGGCCTGGGTGCTCGCTCAGGAGAGGGGCTGCCTCTGGAGGCCTGCGCTCCTGGCTCCCTGAGGGTCGAGGTTCGGCCCTGGCCAGTCTCCTCTGGCTGGGGCCTCCTCTGCCCTTCCCTGCTGCCCCTTTCACACCCTCCTGGCCAGGGCCAGGGCCTGGGCCCATTTTTAACCCTACCCATCGACCATTTCAAGAAACCTCTTTACTGCGCGGCACCCAGGCAAAACATGCTCCACAAATCCAACTTGTATATTTGGCAGATTAAACTTGACATTATCATAATCTTCGTCTTATGACCTTCTTTTGGCCCCCACGCCTGGGCAGTTTTCACCCAGAAGGGACTGGAACAGGACCCCAGGCGTCACTGCTGGGCACACCACAGGATACCAGGGCCAGCCCCTCCCTCTAATTGGTTAGGGCCTGGAGGCCAGAAGCAGCCTTCAGTGCTGAGAGGAAGCACTGCCTGCCAGGCCATGTCCAGGGGCCCATCACCCCATTTTAAATCCTTACCATGGGGGTGCGAACCCTTCATGAACAGTCCTGAGGTGTCTGTGTGTCCATCTGACAGATGAGTAATCGGGGGCCATGATGGCAGGTTTAGCCCAAGTCAGAGTGGTGTAGGGGCGGAGGTGGAATCAAGCCTCTGACTCCCAGTGGTCTCTGCCATGCCACCCTGGGCTTGGCCACATTGGAGGTCCACGGCTCCAGGAGCCACAGGAGGGGGCCACAGCTGCCAGCATCTGCAGCTCACCATGGCTGCCCACAAGCCTTCACCTGCCCTGGAAAAACCCTCTGGTCCTGGCCTGAGGAGCAGGAATGACCTCAAACATCTTGCCAGGCCACCTCCCCGTTCCCTGGGGGTCATGCCACAGCTGCCCAGGTTCACCTCAGTGGCCGTGAAAATGAAGGTGTCTGATGGAGGAAGATGCCAGAAGGTGGTGGCTTTGGCAAGGTTCACTGACAAAGCACCGTCGCTGGCCTCCCAGGGCCGCCAGCCAGCAGGACTGGAGCCGCGGGGAGTAATATGCTGCAAGTGCTAGAAGCTGGCAGGCCGCATGTGCCCAGTATCGTGTTTGTCTTCCTGGGGGTGAGCCCAGAAGCGAGGAGGACTTCCTTGGTGTCTGCAGGCCTGGTGGCATGGCCTTGCAGGCCTCACTTGTCACCCTGGGTGATGTGCGGACTGGGTTCCTAAGGGCTCCAGTGGGGCTCAGCAGTCACCCAAGCTGGCATCCTGGCTCTGCCACTTTCTGGGGAAAACTTCCTTCTCTGGCGTTTCCGCTTTAAAATGGGGATAACAAGGCCTCCTTCCTGAGGTAGGGACATAGTGACTCGTGTGTTAGGACTCCTCCAGCTGTGTCCCCTGCCACCCGCCCTTGTCACCCAAGCCTGGTGGCAGGCTGCCCTCCCAGCTCCTCCCTGAGGTCACCAGGGCCTGGGTTGTTCCTGTTTCCACCCCACTGCCGTGGCCCATCATCTGGCAGCAGCACAACTGCAGGAACCTCCTTGGGGGCCACCCTGCCTCCTCATGGGGGTCTCCAGTCAGCTTAGGTGTATCTGTCCCACCCGAGGGCCTGGCTCCCCGTGATGCCAAGCCTCCCTCTTCATCCCATCCTTCGCTCCACAAAGGCGCTTCTCTTGCCCAGTCTGTGCATGCCGTTCCCTGCCTGCAACCTCACCCTTCCTTGTGCTGAGACCCCCTGGCCTTCTCTGGTCACACTGAATTGTTATCACCCACCTCCCCCATCAGACTGTGAGTTTCTTGAGGGCAGTGACCATGTCTCCTTGTCCGTCCCCCCAATATCCAGCAAAGGCAGGCCAGCAAGCCCTGGCCATTGCCAAGCACGTGAATGGTGTGGGACAGTCTCCCTCCAGCCACCCTTGGGACCAACCCCATCTCGAAGGTGCCGTGTAATGTCTCCATTCTTACAAGAAGCAAATGACTAAGTTATTTTTAAGCCAAGACTGATGTTCCTCTCAGGGGACAAGGGAGAACAGATGGCATCTGCAAAGCCCCTCCTTGAGGCCAAACAAGAACACGCCTACTTTTAATACTTGTCTCAGTAGGAAGCAGCTTGCTCCTCAGGGCCTTGAATAGGGGAAAGCACTGGCTGGCTACTGCCCTGGGCCTGTATTTTCTGCTCTGAGGGAAGCTATAAGAGGCACGTGGACACCTCCCTGCTCATCAGTCCAGGCCCTGGCCACAGCCCCATCAGCTCACGCCCAGAACTGTGGGGCCCCAGCCCAGAACCCCACTTTGCTGAGGCCTGCACTTGCAGGGATGGCCTTGGCATTGTGCTTAGCAAAGAATAAGGGAGAGTGAAACCTGTGTGGCCCAATTTTGTCTCCTGGGATCTTGCAATTCCTGTCTTGTGATAAAAGAATCGATGGGCTCTTGTCTGACAGGGGAGGCTATCCCGAGGACAGGCCCGCGAGCCTGGGGGGAGCGGCATCTTGGCTAACAAACGTTCAGCATCATGCGCCATTTAGAGCACTACTGACCAAGTTCATTACCTAGCTGAAAGGCAAAACATGATTTTATGAAGAGATAACCAGAGAACATGGAATTTTTAAAAATCCTGAGTAAAAAAACAGGAAAAAGTCTTCCTTAAAGATGATGAGCATTTATCAGAAACCAGTTGCAAACATCAAATGGAGAAATAAAAAAGGAATTTCCATTAAAGTCCAGAACCTGTATTGTCTTGGAATCTAAGCACTGAATGAATGGCAGGAAAGAGCCTGGGTCCTGGCTCTTTGTGAGTGGCAGGACCACTGGGCAAGGGAGACCCCGGGGGGTTTAAGGATCAATTTTGAGTGGCAAAAAAAAAGAATAACGTTCCCTCTGTGCATGCTAAAACCCACCTCCTTCCAAACACCCGTAAACATGTCCACGAATGCATTTTTATTGTCTCCAGTTTTGAAGCAGTTCATGGCCAGCAGGGTGCTTTGGGGCATTTTTCACAATAATGAAAACATTTCTTTGGGGAAAAGGCACGTGTTCCTTTAATAGGTAAGATCAGCTCCCCACCCCCACTCCTGAGGGGCAGCCCAGGAACATGCAGCAAAGCGCCCTCGGCTCCTGACCCCTCGTTGCCCCATTCCCTCAGCAGCTGGGATGAAGGCAACATGGCCCTTGCAGGTCACTTGATCTTGAGGTCCTTCAAGGCGGACTCCAAGCTCTGGAAGGAGACGGCCAATCAGACAGGCTGCCTCCCAGCTGTCCTGCAGACACCACCACCCCAGCCCCACCCTGGCAGGAGACAGAGCCTGGTCTATGCAGCCAGGCAGGCCTGCGTTTGAATCCCAGCCCTCAGGGGAGGTGCGGCAAGGGTGCGGAGGCCCTGACCTTAAGGGGCTGCCCAAGGCCACCCCACAAGTCCACAGCAAAGCCAGAACTCGAACCCAGACCCTCAGTTCCCACGCAGTGCCCCTTCTGGGGGCGGGAAGGCCGGGGTCCCAGGGCCTGGCGGGGAGCCCAGGGTGGGGCAAGCCTCACCTTCACGTCCCAGATGCCCATGCCGCCGTCCATGCCAGTGGTGCAGAACTGCGCGCACTTGGCCTTCCCGCCGCTGAGCACCGAGATCTGGCTGCAAGGACCATGAGGGCTTCAGGGATCCCCCCTGCCCTCCAGGGGACCCCAGGCTGCTGGGGGAGCTGACTCCACCCGGCTGCCCTCCCTGCCACCTACTAGGCCTGGAGTGGGGCTTAGGGCCCAGCAGTCGTGTGTGGGACGCAAAGGGCAGCCGGGCAAAGAGGCCTGGGCAGGGGCGGGAAGGCCACGGGCGTCTAGGGAAAGGACGAGGTGACAGTGTGGCTGGACGGGAGAACAGGAGCAAGAGAGGGGGCTGCAGAGCGCACGGGCTGGTTCAAAAGGCCTTGGACGCCGGGCAGAGGTGTCTGAACTGGGGCCGGAAGGAGGAAGTGCGGGCGGCCCGCAGGGTTTAACCGGCCAGGGGCTCTCACTCGCCGCGGGGCAGAGCCCCGGCTGGCAGGGTGGGGCCTCCTGAAGGCTCTTTCCGGGGTCCTCAGGGGGCAGCGGCCGGACCCTCGACCTCCGCCCCCACTTCCCCGGGTTCTAGAGCTGCACCCACCCCTCCAACGCTGACCCCGCCAAGAAGCCCCCGCGCCGCAGCCCTCCCACCCGGCCATCGCCCGAGATGCAGGCCAGGCTGGCTGCCCAGGCCCCGGCCCGCCGCCGGCCCCGCCCCCGCCCCGCCCCCGGCCCGCCGCCGGCCCCGCCCC
>JAQZBX010059737.1:0-17470 GCA_029593785.1 Cabassous unicinctus
CCTTTCTTTGGCATGTTTTTCCTTGGATTCATCTTTTTTTTACCATTAGAAAGCTAATATACAGAAGCCTGTGAAAGAGATATGAACAAGTGCCAAGGAAGTCACTTGGCCTTACTTTTAGGGTTGCATTTTGCCTTTAGAGCAAATAAAAGAATCCTTTTACGATCATCCTCAGTTTGTCAGTAGCTTAGAGTAGACTTTGAGGCCAAAACACATAATAAATTACATGCATTTACTTGGTTCTGTCCTCTGAGCATGATGTTCCCCTTTAGTGGACACTATAGGCAAGGTCATAGCTCTGGCTAGACAGAATTTGGGTGTTCAGAACCTTGGACCCAAGCCCAATTCCACCTCCCAAAAATACCATATTGCCCAGAACAAGCAACTTGGGTGATAATAGATCTGTCATTCTAAGACCACGTGTGGCTATGCCTTGGCAGATGAATGTTCTTCTCTGAGCCCTGCTGAGCAGTGGCAGCTCACAGGGATCAGAGGGAACAAACACAGAGATGAGGAGGCCCCAGCTCTTGGGAATCATTGCTGTGACCCCCCCAGGTCTGCTCCTTTGCTGGGCCTTGCCTCACTTTTTTTCTGCCATTTCCATCATCCCCTTCTTGATGGAACTCTTAGTGCTCCCCAACTTTAAAGAAACCTCTTTACCAAGGAAGCTCTAGGATATGAGTGGTGGCATGAGGTGATGGTCTCCAATAATGTGTCCATCGAGCCCTGAAGAGGATGAATGATTGAAATGTGAATGGATCACTCATCTTGGAAGGTGATCTTTCCAAGGCAAGCTCCTGGACTGGTGCTGCCTTATCTTTCTAGGTTTGCTCCCAAGTGGCTTACAAGGGCCTCAGATGCTATCTCAGGTCCTCTGCTTCCCTCTTCTGGTCAACTGAAGGGACTCGCTATAGCCATTTAGAGTTCAGGGAAAAGAGCAATATGATGGTACCTAGTAATCATAATCTCTAAACAATCACTTTTCAGTTCACAAAAAAGCTACACCCAGAGAGCAGGGTAATTAAAGAGGACAATATTATTCAAATAAGCTCACCCTAAGGCAGTTATGACATCTACTCCACTATACAGGCATAGATGGAAGATGTTAAACCAGCAGTTTTCAAATGGGATCTCAATGTGCAAAAGGGGGGTCTGTGACAAATAAATTTGAGAAGTCTTAGGTAAATTAAGTTACACAGATTCCTTACTGAAAAATTTCTCAGGGCCTTTAAATTTCCAATGTGCTTTATGAATCCCTGAGGGAGATAGAATATATAGCTTTTGATCAATGTACTCTTTTGAAGACCATCTGAAGTGCTAATTGTCCATTTTGCAAAACACACTGTGGGAAATGCGACATGACATTGAAGGGTGGAGCTAAAAAAGAAAGACCTCCACATTATGAAATGACAGGTATCATTTTACTCAAGCAAACATCAGGACCAATGAAGCAATGACCACCAACACCTCTTTGAGTTGCTATTAGACTCAGGTCCAATCACAAAAGCTCAGAGTTGAAAAGGAACAGTCCCTTGCAGTTCAATCCCTTTATTTTGTAGATAAGGCAACTGATGTTTAGAGAGTTCTACAGAAAGTAAAGTATAGTTTCAAAACCTAACAAAGAAATACAACTTTAGACAGCAATGCAAGATGGTAGCCACCATGGGCTGGGGAGTAAAAGTCCCTTGCAATTTCTGACTGTTGGAAGAACTTGAAGGTCAGAAAGGAGCAGGTGATGGCACAGTTAGCTGGAGCCTAGAAAATGACAAAGACTTGACACTTATAAAATGGACAGGGATGATATTTGGGCCTCCAAGAGCAATTTATAAAACTGAAGGGAGCAGATGTGGTTCAGGCAGTTGAGCACCTGCCTCCCACATGGGAGATCCCAGGTTTGGTTCCTGGTGCCAAAAGAAAAAGCAAACAGACAATGAGCAAAAAACAATGAGCAGACAATGAATAGACAACAAGCAAAAACAACAAGCAGACAACGAGTGCAAGCAATGCAAAAAATGAAAACAACGAGCAAACAGATGAGGGAACCATCTTGGAGGGGGACGGGACTGAATATACAGTCTTAAAATAAAATGTGGACCTAAATACTCAGAAGCACCCCCCTTTGTAATATTTGTAACAAAAATTAATATGAATGCAGTTTATAGTTTAATGGAGTGGTGGACCCAAGAACCATATCAGTGCTAGCAAAATGGCAAACTTCATATAGCATCAAAGTTGACCTGCAAAAGCTTCGGTGCCTAATGATGTCTAATGAAAATATGAAACTCCCCTCAGCTGCCTGAAGGACAGTGTTATAGCAATCAAAATAAAAAACAACACACAAAACCACAGGCCCTCTGCTCATCCCTATTTGATTTAAGCAGTCTTCATTTTCTATAGTAGTAAATTTTCTGGATACCTCTTGTAGACCTCAAAGTACTGGAAAGAAAGCTCCCATCCAAAGGTATTTTATCTTAAGATACTGTAAATGGTACTATTATTTGTCCATTTGAAATATATATGTTGTGCTATAACAAAAAAAAAAAAAGAAAGAAAGAAAGAAAAGAAATATAACTTTAATGTCTATTTGTGGATGTCCAGGACCCTTGACCATTTTGCCCAGAGAAGTTATCCATTTCAAAGAGTCAACATTTTGACATATTAGGCCATCAGATAAAGAAAACTTAGATTAGAAGAGTTTGTTAGACCATCTACTTCACTGCAGTATTTGACAAAACAAGATCTGACTTATTACTCATTTATGAACCCACAGAGAGCACTTTTATAAAAGTCATTACCTCATTTATATCAAGTGGAATTTCAGGAAATACAGTTTGTGTTAAACTCCAAATGCTTTTTCATTGATGTTAGCACATTTGGGTGGGCACAACAGCCTTCTGTATTAGCTAAGAATATTCTGGTGACAAGAACTCTGATAAGCGACTGGTGGAAGTTCAAATTGGTACAATGGCTGTTTTAGTTTTCCAGTTGCTAAAATAAATACTGTACAATGGGTCAGCTTAAACAATGGGAATTAATCAGCTCATGGTTTAGAGGCTAGGAGAAGTCCAAAATCAAGGCATAGCAAGGGCATACTTTCTCCCCAAAAATGGTGGCATTCTGGGCCTGCCTGCCAGTGATCCTTGGTCTTTGGCTTTTTGGTCATACGGCAATGCACATGCCAGAGTCTTCTCCTTTCTTCTCCAGGTTTTGGTGACTCCCAGCTTCTTACTTCTCCTGTGGCTTCTCTTTCTGTGTCAAATTTCCTTTGCTTATAAGGACTTCAGCCATATTAGATTAAAGTTCATCATCATTCAGTTTGGGTACACCTTAAATAAGGTCCTATTTACAAATGTTCACACCCACAGAACCTGGGGTTGGGACCTGACATGTCTTTTGTGGGAGATGTGATTCAATCCCCAACAATCACTGTCAAGTTATATAGAAATTATGCATAATTTATGACTCAGCAAATTTCCACTAGGTATATACCCCCTTAAAAATGAATGCTTACGTACACTAGAATAGTTTATGTATACCAGAATACAGATATTTAAGAATGTTCAAAGCAAGTGTTGAATAATAGCTCCAAACTAGAAACAACTTAAATGTCTATCAAGAGTGGAATAAATAACAAATTATGGTACATTCATGCTATGAAATGTTATACCATGAGAAACAGGGAAAAAAGTATATCTACATGCCATATGGTGGATGAATCAAAGTCATAAAATTGAGTGAAAAATAATCTAATAGTACAGGATACATACTATATGATTCAATTTATATAAAAATTATAAAAGGAAGAGTCAAACAATTCTTAGGACTGTAAAACTATAAAGAAAAGTAATGAAGTAGATACAAAAAAATAAAGAGAGTAATTGCTGCAGTGGGGGAGAGAAGTCACAATTAAGAAGGGGGTGGCTAAGGTGTTAGTTATGTTTTATGTCTTGACAAGGTAGGCTATACAGGGTTTTTTTTTTTTTTCACAGCCAGTTAAACCATATAATTATTTTTAAAAACCTTTCTATATCTTTGTTATATTTCACACACACATACACAAACTAAGGAGTAAATATACTTCAGTCACACTGGACAGAGATAGAGATTAATACAGCAAGATAAAGAGTAGGACTTTCCAAGTTCAAAGTCACAATGTTCCCTAAATGTGGGCTGAAGGTCATCAGTTTTAGGATTATCACCATTCTAGGACAAGCACTGCTGTGACATGCTGCTAAATGGGGCAAGTAGTGCCTTCATGCCCTACTATACTACATTATTTTATTTTATTTTATTTTTTTGAGGTACCTGGGCCAGGGATTGAATCCAGAACTGCATATGTGGGAAACAGGCACTCAACCCCTAAGCCACATTGCCCCCCCTGAGTTGTTTTTCTCTCTCTCTTTTTTTTTAAGATTTATTTTTATTTATTTATTCCCGCACCCCCCTGCCCTTGTTGTTTTGCACTCACTGTCTGCTCTCCATGTCTGCTTGTCTTCTCCTCTCATTTTCTCTTTCAGAGGCACCAGGAACCGATCCTGGGACCTCCAAAGCGGGAGAGAGGCACTCAATCTCTTGAGCCACCTCAGCTCCCTGGTTTGTTGTGTCTCTCATTGTTTCTCCTCTTTGCCTCTTTTTTTGGTTTTGCACCAGCTCTCCATGTGGACCAACTTGACTTCACCAGGAGGCCCTGGGAAATGAACCCAGGACCTACCATATGGTAGATAGGAGCCCAATCGCTTGAGCCACATCTGCTTCCCTCATTTGTTTATTTGTTGTTTGTTTTTTGTTGTTGTTGTTTTTAGGAGGCACCAGGAACTGAACCCAGGACCTCTTATGTGCAAAGCAGGCGCTCAACCACTTGAGCCACATCTGCTTTCCTCCAATAGTCTTTTTAAATTTCTGCTTTTAATTATCACTGAAACAATATCATAAAAATATTAAAAGAATTTTGAAAGAAAAATTAAACTAATCCCATCATTCGAGCACAAATTTTTTCATTTCTTTTCAAGGTTTTGCCATGAACATGTATTATAATTTTGTTATAATTATATTTTATATGCCCCTTTGTATTTTTTAATGTAATGTATCAAAAATATTTGTGTGTGTAAATAACCATCAAAATTCTTTTTGGGGGTTATTGTTTAGTGTTCTGTTGAGAAGATAAATCATAATTCACTTAACCATTCTCATACTGTCTAGGTATTTTTCAGTTTTAACTTTATTAAATATTGTGTGCAATAATACTTGTTTTAAAGTTAAGCATGAAATTTTACATTTATACCTATTAAATTTAACTTCATTAGTTTTAACCCAGTATTAAAACATATCAAGAGCTTTTTGAATTTTTACTTTTCTGTCTAATGTATTTGTGTGATCCATGTATTTGGTGAGTCATTGATTAAAGCATTGAAAATGACAGGCCCAAGTACAGAATTTTGCATACATATATGTGCCAAAAAGTAATAGCTCCAAACTAGAAATAAATTAAATGTCTATCAAGAGCAGAATAAATAACAAGAGAATAACAAAATACTATTTGTTCAAAATAGTATTATTCGTAATAGTTCAAAACAGGTAACAGTCCAAATGTCCATCAGTTGTAGAATGTACAAATAAATTATGGTAAATTCACAGAATGGAGTACTATACAGGAGTGAAAATCAATGAACTACATCTAGAGTCATTACTTAGATGACTCTCACAAACAGAATGCTGAGCAGAAAAGCCAGACATAAAAGAATACACATTCTGTGATGTATTTTTTGTAAAGTTAAAAAACAGACAAAACTAATTCATGATGTTAGGTGTCAACATACTGGTTTGCTTTAGGGAGGAGGTGGGTGTTTGTAATAGGGAAATGGACCAAGGTAAACCTTTGAGATGCTGATGGATGTTCTACTTCTAGACCTGGATGGTCACATGGGTGTGTTCACTTGGTGATAATTCATCAAGCTGTACACTTATGATTTGTGAACTTTTCTGCATGTATCTTACATTTCAATAAAAATGTATTTTAAAAAGTAACAACAAATTCAAAAGTTCATACTGATACTAATAAAAATGAGTAAATCAAATAAAAAATAATAAAAATACAAGATTAGAGCTAGCTTGGAGTGGTAGATAGCAAGTTCTCTTTGAATATGTTGAAACTGAAATGCCAGAGGGATATGCAAGTAAAAATATTCAGTAAATACTTGTGTATGAGTCTGGGTCTCAAGGGAGAAAGCTGGGCTGGAGAGAGATATTTGAGAGTCATCAGTGTATAGATGGTAATTGAAGCCATGGGAGTGGTTGAGATCACCCACAAGTAAGCAAAGAAGCAATCTGAGGACAGAACCTTGAGGGACTACCAAGACTTATAGAAGGAAAGTTCATGACATTGGTGAAGAAGGAACATCCAGAGAGCAGTGGTATGGAAACAAAGGGAAGATTCTTGCAGAAGGAGGCAATGGCCAACAGGGTCAAACACCAGAAAGAGAGGGAGCTAGTGAAGGACTGAGAGCTCTCCTCTGGGTTTAACATCCAGGTCACAAGTGATTTTGATGAGGCCTAAGATGGATTGTCCACAAAGACATTATCTGGGAAGATGACAGAGTTTGGAGAAGATTTAAACAACTTAAGCCAGGAACCAAAGTATTCAGTGAATTTGAGGTAGCCATCAAGATTTTGGAGGGTGTAGTGATAAGGAATTGCAGAGAACAAAATTGCTAGATGGTGTGAATGTAGAGCAGTACTGGTCTCGAAACAGCATGAGGCACTGGGAGAGTGTTGACCACCATGGCACATTGAACTTGGGAAAACTCTAAGTCTCTATTCAAGAAAGTTATAAAAGTCATGGTGTATATCAGGGGAGAACTGGGCTTGACACCAGCTCAGAGGTGGAGGAAACAGTCTATGCAGTGGGAATGACAGTAATGAAGGTCTGAAGGTAATTCTGCTTGAAACTTGAGAAAGAACAGACAACAGCTTTCCTCACTTGGTTGCCCAAGCTTTACCTTTTGTACCCTGGGTTGGATACCTTTGCGTACTTAGTGATCCTTGTTTCCTCAGGTAGCTTGTTATTCTCCCTTATTTGATAACTTTCCCTGCCCCTAGTTATCCAGTATATTACAATCTTCTAAACATTTTCTTCCTCCAACCTCAAATTTCAGATTGCCCTTGGGTTTTCATTTTATGTTAAACCAAATCCAGTTTGTTTTTTCCTGGGAGAGATTGAGGTGTGTTCTTTTGACTTATGAATATATAAGATGTTGAAGATACAGAAGCCGTTACAGATTCAAGGGGAAATTGGAACACATGATTGGTCACTGGGGGAAGCCTGACTGTGCAGGGGCCAATTTCATACATGCACCATAGGCCCATGAACATCATGCTTGGATTCCTGTGTGCGTGGGACTTAATCTTTCATGTGAATAGGATTTAATGGGTGGGTAAGCAAAAGGAATATGAACCAATGTTCTCTTCCTTTCCCCTAAGGCTTCAATCCATCTGCTAGCTTCTGAGCAAGAGAAAAACTATCCAAAACCTCCTTCCCACTTCCTCTTTTACCTGGCTACCTTATTCTCTTTCCATCTCTCCTTTTGGGGTTCACTCCAGTGGGTGGCACAAGCTAGAGTGAGAACTCAGGGAAACAGAGTATGGAAAAAAGTCTGGCATTGTGTGTAATATGTAACATTCAACACATGTTGGTTGATTTCCTTCCTCTTAAAGAGGAAAATCTAGTGTGGGGTGTCTAATGAGTCCACACAGACTTATCTTCCAGGTTCCTGGGGCTCATTACAATAACGATTTAATTTAGTTAAAGAAGCATCTATATAGTGCCAATTATGCATGCATAGCAACATGGGAAAAATATAGAAGTATGTGTAGTAGGCTGAATAATGCCCCCAAAGATATCAGGTCCTAACTCTTAGAATCTGTAAATGTTACATTATTGGGGAAAAAGATGTGATTAAAGATGTGTTTCCTTATTTGGAAAAATGATGTGCAGATGTGATTATGTTAAGGATATTGAGATGAGATTATCCTGGATTATCTGGAAGGGCATTAAATGTAATCACATCTATCCTTATAAGAAGGAGGCAGAGCGAGATTAGATAAACACACAGAGGAGAAGGTGATGTGGAAGATGTAGCAGAGTGAGTGTTGATGATGCTGGCCTTGAAAATTTGACTTTTGTGGCCACAAAACAAGGAATGCTGGCAGGCATCGGAAGCTGGAAGACGCAAAGATTGGATTCATCCTTAGAGTCTTCCAAGAGAGTGTGGTCCTGCTGACATCTTCATTTGGCCTATTGAAATTGATTTTGGACTTGGCCTCCAGAACTGTGAGAGAATAAATTTCTGTTGTGTTAAGCTGTCAGGTTTGTGGTAATTTATTATAGCAGCCACAAGAAACTAATACAGATTGTAAGATCTTGGGAAAGGCCTAACTCTCTGGAATGGAGATGGGAATGAGTGCTCACACTTACACACACACACACACACACACACACACCAAAATAAAACAACCAACACCGGGTGAAATCCAGCATTGACAGGCATGGCATCCAGCAGCAGGATCTTGTGGTATAGGTAGCTTAGCTCACATGGAATCACTGGTGGGCATTCAATGTCTCTCACTCAGCAATTCCATACAAGCTCATCTCACACAAGACACCACCACCACAAGGCCCTATATGAGGAACATGCAGAACCTCAAGCTCAACAGGGACAAGAGTTGTGTTAGGGCTCTAGGAAGGAGTCCCTTCTCTGAAATCTTGCTGGGCTGGAACACTTTGTCAAGAGTGCACAAAAAATGAATAAAACTCACTTCTTTTCTGAAGAGCCCAGCTAGACAATGTGTGGATTCAATGGCCAGGGCCTCACAGAGTTGTTGGTTTGGACAGGACCAGAGAAAACCCAGCAATGGAGAGGCAAGGAGGCCTCCAAGGGACCAAGCTGGGGACCAAGGAATACTGTTGAGTATTGGCAGGTCAGAGACTCCAAGCTGTAGTTCTTTAGTTACCATCAGAGCCATGAGGATAAAGAGATGACTTATTTAAGCTTTATAAGGTAAATATTTATTTAATCACAGAAAGGAAAGACTTTGCTGAATTTCTTTGGAACTATATCAGTAAGAATGTGAGATATGTCACACTGGGTCATGAAAATGAGTCCTCCCAATGTCACATTCTGGCTGACAGAGGCACCATTGGAAGATTGTGGGTGGACACTTTTAAAGGGTTAGGGGTGTGTTACCCTCCCCTCTTGCCCCTCAAGCCTCTAATTCCAAGCATGATCCATTAGCCCCAGACTTGTAATCCTTTGATTTGAGGATTAGAACAAGGACTCTGGCTCTGGCCATTATATTATCTGCTCTGACCTAGGGAAAGTCAAGCCTTCCATTCATAATTCAGAATGGTCAGTGGTACCTTCATAAAGTACTTGCCAAGAAGTCCCAGATTAAGGTCCCTGTCAGTATAAACCGTGTGTAAGTGACAGCTTATTTCTTATTGCCCTCAGTTGTTGAGAAGAGCAATGTGAGCTGTCCCAAAGGCCAATATATGACCCCCAGTTGTACCTGCACAGCTTGAACTAAACTACCTGTGATTTAGAAGCTGATGGGTCTGAATTTCATTAATAGATATGATTCCAGGCTCTTTTTCTCTTACAGGGCACAGGGATTCAGTTGAAGGGGTGTTGCAATTATTACGTAGATTACTTTCCAATCATTTGATTGAAACTACAGGAAGACGGAAGGTTATTAATACAACTTTTCCCTCAATTTCTCATTTTAGGAAATCTGGAAACAGAGCCAGCCATAATTCATGGTAATTCAGCCCACTGAGTCACTCTCCACAGAAAGTATAAATAGAGCACCATAGATCTGAAATGGATTGTAACCACAGAGTCAGAGGAATTCTCAAAAGACCTGTCTCTTGGAAATGTACTTTCCAAGTGGAGCTTGATCCATAGTAGCAATTCAAGGCCTGAATTCCTTGGAGGTGATGTTCTGGCAGTTTTACCTGCTTTGTCATTCATCCTCCATCTCATGGCTGGGATGTGAGTTGGGAACTGCAGGGATGAATTCACATGTGAGTTCACTCTATGGCTGCCGTTTGTGTTAGACCCTTGAGAAGGAAGTTAAGTTTTTCTCAATGCACTGCCATGACATTCTATCCCCAGAGCACATTCAACATCAGCCACAATCAGTAAGTCAAGTTTGTTAAAGGCAAGATATTTGTAAGGCCAAGTTCCCAAACCATGGTTTTTAGTTCACAGTACTCATCAGTGACATAGCTTTGTGATTCCATTTCATTCTCCTTACCCAACCAGTATACCAAGATAGGCATAAAGGATGTTTATTGAAGCATAAAAATAGCAAGAGATTGGAAAGAACTTAAATGCTCCATTATAAAACTGGTTAAATAAACTAGAGTACATCAAAACAATGGAATAGTATGTAGTCATTAAAAAGAAAAAAAAGTGGGTTAACATATGCTGACATGCAATTACATTCAAAACAAATTTAGTGAAAAAACAAGGTGCAGAAAATATATCTAATTAGAACACTTTTACGTAAATACAAAATCATGTGTGTGCATATCTGTGTATATATGCTAGTACATTCATGTTTTTTAAGAATAAAAGAAAGTGTTAATAGTGGTTGTTTTTGGAAAGAGGGAGATTTTTCCTTTTATTCCTTTCTATACTTTAAAAAAATGCTATGTTTACTTAATTTTATTTTTTATAATGTTTTTCCAAAGTCTTTTTACCCATCCCTGAGAGGATCTTTCTAGGCTCTTCCTCCAGGGTCAACTCTATGACCCCAGGGAAACCCTCTATGATTGTGCAGATGTACCCCAAACACAAACACCCAGCTCAGAGGACAAGTGGGGCCTGAAATCCAGCTGTGAATTCTGGCACCAGACTGCATCCACCCCAATGCACCCTTTTTTCTAATTCTCAAAATGGTGCCATATAGCTAGTAGAAGCTCTGCACAGTTCTGTTTTACTCATCACTAATATAATCTTTATCTCCACTACAGTTTTATTTGGTTCTTTCTGCTCAACTGCCCCCTTCAACTTAAATCTTCAGACCATCTCTCATATCCTGGCCACCAACAACTAGCCTAGGACTCAATAGTTGTCTTTTGAATGTAATTGGCTATTTTCTTTTTAATACAGATTTTTCCACTATAGGTTTGCTTTAATTAAAATTAAACTTATATTCTGTGTTTTATATCCACTGATTGTTGTAGAACTGAAAGAAGATGGAGAGAATCTAGCAGAGATTAAAGGTTTATTTTGGATAATCTGCATGGGGAGGGCTGAGTTCACTATATTTGAAACATACTTAGGTTTCTGGCAAACTAAGACAGTTCTTGGTACTGGAAAGTCAGGTGCTACCCTTACAAATACCTAAAAATGTAGAACTAGCTTTGGAATTGGATAATGGGTAGAGACAAGAAGAATTATGAGGTTATTGGCAGAAAAAGCCAATCTGGTGAAAGCTCAAAAATAAGTGAGAGCTGCAGAGAAAGTTTCTATCATTAGAGAATACAGAATTTTCCATGAGAAGAATGCTAGTAGAAATGTAGATGTTAAAGGGACTTTCAGTGAGGCCTTAGAAGGAAATAATGAATGTGTTAGAAGAAATTGGAAGAAAGGCCATCCTTGTCATAAAGTAGCAAAGAACTTGGTGAAATGGAAGGCAGAACTTGAAAGTGATGAACTTTGGATATTTTACTGAGGAGACTGCCAAGCAAAAGTGGAAGGCACAACCTGGATACTCCTTGCTGCTTATAGCAAAATGTGAGAGGAAAGATATAAACTGAGGACTGAACTATTAAGCACAAAAGAATCAGCAATTGATAATTTGGAAAATTCTTAGCCTCTCAAGATAGTGTGCTCTAAGATTGTGATGGTTAGGCTAATGTGCCAGGTAAGGTGCCCAGCTGTCTGGTCAAGCAAGCACTGGGCTAATTGTAATACAAGGGTATTTCATGGACTTTAATCATGAAGGAGTTGATTGCATAGATGGCTGGTTATATCTACAATCAACCGAGGAGATTGCCATCAACAATGAGTGACCTCTCATCCAATCAGTTGAAGACCTTAAAAGGGGAAGTGATTTCAGTGTTCAGAGAGAATTCCCATTTTTTATTTCAGACAGACAGAGTCTCCTGGGGAATTCATCAAGGACCTTCATCAGAGCCCCTGATTTGCAGCCTGCCCTCTGGAATTTGGACTTGTGCATCCCCATGGTTGCATGAGACAATTTTATATAATCTCATCTTATTTACAGATATCCCCTGTCAGTTCTGTTTCCCTAAAGAACCCTGACTAATACAAAAAACTTAAGGCCAGAAGTCACCCTATCAGGGGCCACCTTGAGCTCTGGGGAAGTGAATTCCCATAGAATGGGACTCCATGTGAGAGTTTAGATGAACCACCCATTGCTAAAGAGATTAAGCGTGTGACTCATGATTCCAGTCAACCATCACAGAGGAAGTCAGGATGGAAAATGCATTTGTCTAAGAAGGATCTGTAGAAAATTATTTTGCTCTTGAACTGCATGCTAAACCAACCAGGTTTTTGAGAATTTTGTATGAACAGATGCACTACCAGCCTGGATTGAAAGGGAAAGAGACAGGATGAAATGAAGGAAAAATGACTTCAAGAGTAGAACCATAGAAGCAGAGGTCTGAACCAAAGAGATCTCCTTGGACCAAGAAAGAGGGACTTCCATGCAAACTGATGGATAAGGCAGGATTTCTGCCCTGGTGCTTGGAAAGGGCAGGCGTTCCATCCTGATGTTCTGGGAGAGTTCAGCCACCACCCCAATGCTCAAGGAGGGTGGGACCTAGGCCCCCGTATTCCAGGAGAGCATGACTGCTGCCCCAGAGCTTGAGAAGGATGGAACTGCCACCCTCGCAAGCCCAGAGGACAAAGCATTGACCCACAGTTGACTCTCAGGTCTTGAGAATGAAGTTTGCCCTGCTGGGTTTCAGATTTGCTTGGGACCCATGACCCCTGTTTGCTTTCTAATTTCTCCTTTCTGGAATGGGAATGTCTATCCTTTCCCTGTCCCGCAACTGTATTTTGGAAGCAGGTAACTTTTTTCCTAGGTTTCACAAGTCCACAGATGGAGAGCAATTTTGTCGTAAAATGGCCACACCCATAATGGGTTTTGATGAGACTTTGGACTTAGAGTTGTTACTGAAATTACTTAATGCTTTTGGGATATTGGGATGAGCGAATATATTTTGCATGTGGGAAGAACATGTCTTTTGGGGGGTCCAGACGGCAGACTGTGCTAGGTTAAATTATGTACCCCAACATAAACATGTTCTTAATCTTAATCTGCATCCCTATAGATGGGAAACCATTGTAAATAGGACCTTATGGAGATGTTATTTTTAGTTAAGGTGTGACCAACTGAATCTTAACCTGTATTACTGGTGGGTCTTAATCCATACCGTTGGAGGCTCTATAAAGAGAAGCCAGAAGTCACAGAGGCCAGAAAAGAGACGATATTGCCATATGACTGGACATGGAGATACAAGCCAAGGAGCCCCCAAGAATTTCTGGCAGCCAGCACTAGAACACTACAGACTCTGAGAGAAGGGAAGCGTTGTTGATATCTTGAGTTTAGACATTTTCTAGCCTCAAAACTGGGTGACAAAAAAATGCCTGTTGTTTAAGCCAATCCATTGTGTGGTATTTGTCATAGCAGCCTGGCAACTTGACAGTTTCTTTTTCTGTTGCAAAACAACAGCCTTTTTGCAAAACTAAATATTCAACCTAACACCAAAGCAGCCTTTCTTCAAACTGTGGTATTCTCTTTAGTAACTTCTTTTTCAGTGTTTTATTAGTGAATTTGATTTTACAAAGCATCCAGAACTTTCTCTTATTTTAGCAGTAGCCACTTGACCCTCCACGTCAGCATCACTCATTTTTTCTGATGTAATCTTCAGAGGAAAACATTACCAGCTTATAAAGTTTTTAGAATGCTGTCACTAAAGACCATTAATTAATGTCTTTTGCAATGTCACAACTACAAGCATAAATGGAAATTCACATTTTAACTGTTGATTTATACATTTAGGGTGCCAGGGAAATTGGCTTTTCCAATATAACAATTACATGCACTAGCTGTGTGTGTGTGTGTGTGTGTGTGTATTTATTCATCTTTTGGGATGTTTATGCGTGATTTAGGATCTATTTTTATGAGAGTAACATATAACCACAGAGCAAAACTGCTCTTAGCAAGGCAGAATTAAGTTCACACATTCATGAATGGGCCTATTCTTGGGACCCCACCTCTTAAAAGTATAAAATATATCATTGTGTTCTACAGTTATGGAAGCATTGAGAAGCAATACATGTTTTGTTGTTTTGGGGTTTTTTTCCTTTTCTTTTTTCTTATTTTCACACCATCTCCACGGCCCCATACCTGGAAGTCTGTATACGATATGTGATCCCAGAGTTTATACCTAAAGAAGGGACAGGCAATATCAGCCTACTCCTAACTCCCCCATCCTCCCCCCCCCCACACACACACACATGCATGTGACTCAAACAGCAAACTGCAGCTTGTGGCTCATTCGATAAGTTTGTCAGGATAGAAATGTCAATTTTTAGCAGATGCATTTTCTGTTTTTATAATACAATTTAGGAAGGTGGAATGATTGTCATAGTGTAGGAGTTTTAGCGAGAGTTTTAAATTCAATAGAGAAGGAGCCAGGAGGTACGTACACAAGCAAGGCATGAGAAAAGCATTTCATAATTTAGCAAAAGACTGGTCCTTCCCCCTCATCTTTCATTGCAAAGATTTTCAAAAAAGCAGTGATAATAGCTCCAATTGCTAACAGGGATGCAAGTCAGAGGCAACCAGAGTTGCTTTGTCATAAGAGGAGCTTGGCTTGTAACCAGCTTGTTGCTTCATGCTTGTGAGCATGAGTGGCCAAGTCAGGTTTATCTGGGTTTGGAGCCAGGATCTGCCACTTAATAGCCATGTGACCTTGGGCAAGAGACCCATTTCCTTACCTATAAGATGAAGGTGATAACAGTGTCTATCGAATGAGGTTGTGAAGAGGACTGTGACTAATAATACATACAAAGGTTTGTGCAGAGTGCCCACCATATAGTAAGTGTTCATTAAAATTTACTTATCATTACATGTAAATATTTGCAACAGTTTGTCCTCAAGTAAGCTAACCCACCTTGAGTATCTTTAAACAAACACTTTCTTCATAGAATACATAGAATTAAACTCCAATGAAGTCCAGGTGAATTATCATAAATTCCAAATTAGTGGTGACCTAAATAAATGAGACTCATGTTGTTCTATTATTTGCATTAATATTCCCCTCCATTAGTACAGATAATTGAGAACTGAATGTCGTCTAAAGAAAATGTTAAAGTTGTAATGCCCAAGTGGGATTTATTTAAAGAGTGATTAGAGCTAGAAAATGGTCTGTAAAAATAGCACTCGTCCTTACATCACATCACTCCTTCCCAGCAGTGCCTCGGAGCCTTCCTGACAAACAGGCCTGACCTCCTGCAGACCTAGGATTCTATTCTGCCTCACACATCCCCAACACCACTGCCAGCTGAGTTCTAATTGCAGAATCTTCATTACCGGGATGATTGAAACTATAAAAAGAACCCAGCTGAATTTTCACATCCTGCTGGGTGAGCACAAGGACTGGCTCTCCTGTTCCTGCCCCTGGCCCCTCCCTCTCCCAGCAATTATCCTTGGGACATGTGTGGCCTTGCTTCTGCAGGAAGATCTGAGCAACTGATAAATGTTACCTACTTTCTCTCCAAACGTCCCTCCCTAGGAGATGGGTTGATAACCATGACAAATATGCCTGACCTTTCTTCCCAGCTGCAGAGACAGGAGGCTCATTTCTTAATCTCACCACCCAAGTGTCTTGCCTAAAGGAACCTAGAAGTGTGTGGCCAGAGAGATAGATAGTTCCCCTTGCTCCCTAGACCTACCTGACCACCTATTTTGAATTCTGTCTGCAAATTAGCCTTTTCAGTTACATCCTTTCTTATTTCAGGCCATCAATAAGCGTTTATAAAGCATCTGCTAAGTGCTCAGTACTGAGCTAATTACAGTGAAGAGAGATATCCAAAAGCAACAGGCCATCAAGGAATTTAAAATCTAGTTGGAAGGCAAAGCTAGACAGGCACTGTTCCTGGTTCCATAACTAATAACTGGAAGAATCAGGGAGTGATTTATGCAACTTTTATATAAAATTTATACAAAACCTATTTCTAGCAATGTATGTGTGTATGTGAGGGGGGCAGGAGGAAAAGAGAGAGCAAGAGTGGAGGGGTGGGGAATGACATGTAAATCTAGAAAGAGAAAGGCAGAAAAGAAAATGTCTGGAAGGATATGCACCAAAAAAAGTGAAGGTAGATATTTCTGACACATCGTGTAGCAGAATGAGAGTGTAGTCTCTGAAGCCAAAATTTAGGTTTGAATCCCAATTCCGCCACTGACTACATTACTTACTGCATGTTATATTTAACCTCTCTAAGTTTCAGTTCTCTTGTCTATAAAATAGAATATTACTTGTAGTTTCTCACAGGGTTATTGTGAGGATTAAATAGGATGTAAAACATTTAAGAGTGTCTGGCATTTAAATACAGTGCTCAATAAATTTAACTGTTAACAGTGATGAGATGTAAAAGGAAGAGAGGCATGAGAGGGGAAGTCTTGGAGAAAGCAAGACTTGAACTGGTCCTTGGTGAATGGTTACGATTTGGATAGTTAGGGGAGTGGATGTAGCTCAAGTGGTTGAGCATCTACTTCCCACGTATGAGGTCCTAGGTTCGATCTCTGGTACCTCTTAAAAACAAATAAACAAAAAAACCCAACTCTCATTGGGGAGCTGATGTAGCTCAGTGGTTGAGTGCCTGCTTCCCATTTATAAGGTCCTGGGTTCAATCCCCAGTACCTTTTTAAAAAAAAAAAAAAAAAAAAGATTTGCATAGGCAGAGGGGAAGGCTGGTGTCAATCTGGGTTAAGGAAACATTCTTAGTGAAGGCAAAAAGGCAGGTAGGAGTCCCATGTATACTCCAAGAGAGGAAAGGCCATTAAGTGTCTCAGTTACCAGGCCACTAAAACAAATACCATACAATGGGTTGGCATAAACAACAAAAATATATTGGCTTACAGTTTTGAGCCTAGGAGAAGTCCAAAATATAGACATCAGCAAGGCAATGCTTTCTCCCAGTGACTGTGGTGTTCTGGGACTGACTGCTGGCAATCCTTGGGTCCTTGGCTTTTCCATCACATGGCAATGCACATTGCGGTATCTTCTTTCTCCTCCCAGTTCTGTTGATTTCCATCTTCTGCTGCTCCATGTGGCTTCTATATATGTCTGAATTTCATTCTGTTTAAAAAGGACTCTAGTAATCTGGATTAAAGCCCAACCTGATTCAGTTAGGCCACATCTTTTTTTTTTTTT
>JAQZBX010059738.1:0-17452 GCA_029593785.1 Cabassous unicinctus
GTTAGAAGTGAACCCTACAGCTATTTTGCATCTGGGCTGTAAAGTCTTTCCATAGTGACAGACTGTTTCTACCCTAATATATGGAATCAATAGACACAGAAAATCCCTCAGTAAAATGCAGGCAATAGAATGGGCCAAAGCTGAAGCAGGACAAACATAAAAATCAATTTGGCAGCTCATTTGAATCTACATTGTGCTTCTTCTCAATGGCAGACAGGATTTATCATCGACTAGGAAAGGATAAAACAAAACCTCAGTTTGAAAATAAATGGAAATTGTCTAACTGGAGATGAATCAAATATCTAAGTAAAAGTATCAATGAAAACAGATATCATGTTATCTTTTGAGTTAATATGATGTGATATCCATTTTATTAGTTTAATCTAGCATACTAATCTGCTACTTACCCCCACACCTTTAATTCAAACAGTGTTTTACCTACATGGAATCGTTAATGGAATTGGCAATAGGTGCTCCAATGGGAAAGGTGAGGCATAAAATAAGACAGTTGACATAATTTGGAAAGATTTATATGAAGCCACTCTATGCCAACATATTCCTAATTAATAGACCTTAAGAAGAAAATAACTCCAGCTGATATTCCAGAGTCTAGAGGCATTTCTCCCAAACACAGGATACCAATGTGATAAAAAGCACACAAGAGGGGCAAGGGCCACCTTTAATAATCTTACAGACTGTTTCACTATGAAAATGACTAGAAATCAGTTTGGAAATCTGAGCATAAATTTGGCAAGCAAGGCAATCTGGAGCTGCAGAAGAGCTCTGGCTGGGATGTGCTGCAAACAGCTACAAAATGGAGTTCCAACATTCACCCTCTTAGTCATACAAGCATTGTCCCGATTGTGAAAGTCAGACAATAAAACCCCAATTTCAGATAAAAGTCATATAATTGTTATTTTCTTCCCACCACTAAATAAATGTAACAAGTCAGCACATTTTTCTGCAAAGCAAAGAGAGTATGTGTCCAAGTTTGGTCATGCCTTTTAAATTTCAGTCCAAAGTTATTATGAACCTAGGCTTTTGAGTCAAAGGGAATTGCATTTGAGACCTGGCTTAACATAAAAAGGGCCAAGTTATTTAACATCTTGAATTTCAGTGTCCTTATCACAAAATGTGGATGGTAATATCTACCTCACAGGGAGATTTTAGGATAAGTGAGACAATATTTAGAGATTGTTTAGCAAAATGACTCTCCTATAATTAAATGCTCAATAAAGAATAGTTATTAATATTTCTATAGAAGACAATTATATTAAAGCATATATTTTATATTCTCTTTCAACTGGTCTTAAAAATAAAAGGGATGAAATGGATACATACAATTCTATAATCACCAGATATTAAAATGAATTAAGACCCCTAAAGCACTTATGAAGTACTATAAAAGAGTAAGCTGTTATCACAGGGAGATGTATAATACAGTGTTAAGAAGACCAAAGAGCCAGACTATGTGTGTTCCTTCCTGATTCACCACTGACTAGCTGTGTGCTTTTACAGATCATTTAGTTTCCTCATCTATACAATGAGATCAATAACGAAAACTTTTACTTACTGGATTGTTAGGAAACTTAAATGAGTTCATAGATGCAAGGAAAAAACTGGCACCTAATAAGTTCTAAGTACTGACATACTAGTTTTTTAAAAGAGTACACACGTAATTGTGGCAGACAGACTTTCGAGTGGTCCCTGATAATTCCTGCCTCCTGGTGTACAGGCCTTTTTTGTAATTCCCACCCCTCCTGAGTATGGACAGGACCAGTGACTGGCTTCTAGTCCATACAATACAGGACAGGTGATGGGATGTCACTCTTGGATTAAGTTACATTATATAAGACTCGGTCTAGGGAGATTGGAGGGAGACACTCTCCTTCTGGCCTTGCAGAAGCAAACTTCTCTGATGTGAACCCCTTACGGTGAGAGTCTCACGGCAAGGACTGCCAGGCGACTCTAGAGCTGAGGACCTCAGTGCTACAGCCACACCAACAACCATGGGCGCTGAGGAGAGGACCCCAAGCTCCAGAAGAACACACAGGCCTGCTGACGTGACACTGTGACTGCAGTCTTGTGGGAGCCTGAGTAGAGGAACCAGCTAAGCCATGCCTGGACCCATGGAAACTGTCAGATAATAAACGTGTGCTGTTTTATGCCTCTGTAAGATCGTGGTGATATGTTAGGCAGCAATCAAACACTGATACACATACCTCCGTACAAAATTCAGAGAAAAGAATGGCAAGATGTAGAAAGTTTATTTTTTTTCAGTGCCCTGGTATCACTTTTCTGGTATTTGATTTATACTAAGTGATGTGGAACCAATGTCAGTTCCATTCCAGGCTGGATACCTTTGGCTGGGCCGAAGACTTACCCAAGTCTATCTTTGCAAAATATACTGGGGGCAGAAAGTTCTAACTCTGGTACAGATTCTTCCTCTAGACCTTATGTTAGATTCTGGCTTTCATGAATGGCAAGAATATTAGGACATCTGGTATTATTTTTTCTAGCTGTTGTTTAACAATTGTTAGCAAAAAGACATGAACTAAAAATCATTTTTGAGAGTGGGAATGAGAGATTGAAATTTTCTTTTTTTTAAGTGGGAAAGTTTAGTAGGTCTTTCTGACAAATCTTTTCCTGCATATTACTGGATCCCTGACTAGTTTCCGTCTTTTTTTACTTGCAGCAACTAGGAGTCAAGGGATCTGTGTAGCCATTTTGGCTTGGCTTCTAGTTGGTTGCATGACTAAAGATGATAAAGATGAGTTAACTCTGTGGTCTATTTTTCTTACAGTGTTGAAGGGAATAGATGAATAATAAATGAAAACAAAGTTCTGGGAAAGAGTTACAATGGCAGAACAAATATAAAGGTGGTAATATTACAAAAACAGTCAGGAGAATTCTGAGAAATCTAGGCATACATTTAAAATCTTCAAGTGTTTTATAGAATCTGAGGTTATTTCACACTGTCCATCCCAAAGCATGAACCTACTGATGTTTCTGAGTTTGGACCAAGAGATGCATGGAATTTGAAAACTGGAAAATAAGTTTTTCTCTCTTGCTCAACTCTAACACAGCAGTAGCATTTTCTAGAATGTTGAGTAGGGTTCTGAGCCTTGGTTGGAGAGAGTGCCCTGATTAATTGCCCATCAATATCCATTTTGGGAACAGGAGGGGGTAATGGCAGAGATGACATGCATGTCACACATCTCCCGACCCTAATTCCAGTCCAGCCCTTTTTAATTTACTCATGAGAGAAGAGTGGCTTAAGGAAGAGAAATGACTGGTTAAGTTGACACAGTTAGTTGTTGTCAACTTTGAAAAATGATCACAAAAGACCATTTGTACATTCGTCTACCCCTGTTAAGTATTTATATTTGTAATGCCAAACACAAATTTTTGCTATTTCAAAAAGCTGTTTATTGCTTAAATTTGTGATGCCTCTATTATATTTTGTCAGTGTGAGAAAATGAGTGTCTAATCTTCTCAATGTAATATTTATTCTCAATCTCTGATGTATCTATTCCTCCTTATTTGAAAGTTGATAAAATTTGTTGGCAACCTCCTTGAAGCTGCAAAGCAATTATTTAAAACAGTAATTTGCAGAATGTTCACTATAAATGAGCAAATGGATCATTCTTGAAAACTGATATTTTTTTCTTCTTCACATGTATAACTCAGTTTTTGAAAAGTCTATTTTGAACTTTAAAGTTATTGATTTCTTTTTAAATCCTTATTTTAAAAAATCCAAACTGCAACATAGTAATCTTTGAAGATCACATCAGAAACAGACAATATTTCTAAAGTCCCCTGAGGAGCTATGGGTAAGAAATGATCAGCAATTCCATCAGGTACTTTTAGACATAAAATAGAGTATGCAGTTTCATGTTATTTCAGATAGAATATTAAAGAGGGAACATTTGTTTTCCCCCTTGACGTAACAGATGACCCCTCCCATTTGAAAGTATTTCTTGACAACAAAATCTAGTTGGAGAGATCAAGATGCATAATTAAAACACAATATAGTAAGTGTTGTGTTGAGGAACGAGACCACAGTCACAAGGGAATGAAAAAACTGTGAATTTGGGAAAGGTCAAGTACAGTATTGGTAGAGTACAAAGTTTTCACTGGTGTGGTAGTGGAGATTAAAGGAATTAGAGAAAGAGATAGGCAGGGCTACATCAAAGAGGGTCTTTTAGTTTACACTAAAGGACCTAGGCAGTTTAAATCTTTTAAGTAGGACAGTGACAGGGTCAGATAGGCATTTCAGAGAAAACTTTAGGTATGAGGAAGGATTTATGTCTAATGACTGTTTCAATTATGATAAATAATTTTTATGCTCCACAAGCTTTTGTCATTGTGCAATACATTTATTAGTCTCTCAAAACTCACAACAGCTATATGGTTAAGTCATATATGTAAAAAATGTAGAAGAATCTTTGATATTCTCTGGTGAAAATTAAATGTGATACTTTGTACGCAGATCTTTTTTTTTTTTCTGTTTAGTGGCTGTAGTTTCCTTGAGTTTTTTTCACTATTCCGAATTTTGACTATTTGGAATATCAAAACCTCCTAGATGCAAGAGTAGGGTTTTAATAACAAATCTTACATTGCTCATTTACATTTTTTCTCCCTGAAAATTCACAGAATTATTCAAAGTAACTCTTTTATACTCTCAAATCCCCACCCTCCTTTGTCTCTCAAATCAACAACCTGAACATAGGTTGAGCTAACACACACTAGTTTGTAGTAATAATGTAGCTAATTTGATAAACTATGAAATACAGCCCAGGCAGAGAATGTTATGTGCAGAAGTTCCATTATCTTCTGTCTTCCAAATACCACAGCAAATTTTTTATATTCATTCCTTACTACAGGCATCTAGTTAAAGTGCAAATTAATATAATTTAAAATTCTTCAGGAAAGACAGAGGGTAGATAAAATCTATTGTTCATCACATTGCCAAAGCCCCAGAAACATTTTCTGAATTCCACAGAACCACAGCTTGAAAAGTTGATTGATTAAATGTGGTATCATGAGGCACCACAACTTAGGAAACAGTAGGATGATGGCCTGTTGCCCTATAGCCAGGTAACAATCCACATTAACCAAAAGAATACTAAATGCTCCATAAAACCACAAACTCTTTTTCTCTGTCCACTATTGATTATTTACTTATTTATTTATTTCATCATGAGAGCACCATGGTTTAGAAAACAGTGGGACAGGCTGTTGCCCTATAACCAGGTAATAATCTACATTAACTGAATATTAATATATTCAAATGGTCATGGGTTGTTGTCTCAGTAGGTGAAGACCCACAAAATAACCAAAAGAAAATTGAATTCCCATCCTGAGAAGTCCTGCTACATTCTCTAATAAAGCTGCAAGAATCCCTAGAATACATAGTCAGTGCCTAGCAAAGTAGAACAGACCAATATGCCAGGCCCTTGATATTGATGCTTGTACTTATGAACCTTGTTCGTGTGAAATTGAAACTTAGCTTAGTATTAACATATTGCATAAGAGTTACCTCCTGAAAGCCTCCTTGTTGCTCAAATGTGGCTTATCTCTAAACCAAATTCAGCATATAAACTCACTACCTTCCCCCTGGTATGGGACATGACTTCCAGGGATGAACCTCCCTGCCACCAAGGGATTAATACCAAGCACCAGTTAGGGATGCATTTGAAAAAGACCTTGACCAAAAGAGGGAAATGTTAAATACAAATGAGTTTTTATGGCTAAGAGATTTCAAAGTGAGTTGGGAGGTCATTCCAGAGGTTATACTTATGCATGTCTCAGAAGGATTTCATTGAATACCACAGTAAACTGTGTCTCAAGCAGGTGTGCTCCTGAGGGCTCTAGAGACATCTAGACACTATAGGCAGGTCAGACAATCTCAGGAATTTGGCTCCCTGTCATTGGGCTTTACCTTGGAATATATGTTCCCCAATGTAACAGAGTTAGACTCATTTATAATTTCCCTACATATGGCTCACCTACCCTTTTTATTTGAACCTATAATTAGCACTAGTCCTGTTAAATATATGTACCAGAGATTTAAATCTTCTGGCTGTTTATATTCCGGTTGAGCTCTGAATCTCAGCGGAGTTGCAGCCAACACTCATGCTCCAGTTCATTGGACTCACCCAGGACAACAAACAAAATGACAGTGATGGACAATGCCCATCTGAAAAAACAGAGAGCATCTACAACTGCAAGTAAGACAGTTCCATCTATCTGCCCCCATGGGATCTAAGCCACCTCTCAATCAGAAACAGAGGGGGCATCACCATCTTAAAATCCTCAAGATTGAGGAATGAACAAACATAAGGTGGGAATGCAACTATGGACTAGTAGACTTATTATTGTTCTAACAATGCAAGAACTTATAACATTACTATAAAGGCAGTGGCCATTAGAGGTTCTGAGGGGAAGGAGAGGGAAGAATAGGTGTAACATGGAGCATTTTGGAGACACTGGAATTGTTCTGAATGACATTGCAATGATGGATACAGGCCATTATACATTTTGTCAAAACCTATAGAAATGTGCAATGCAAAGTGTAAACTATAATGTAAACTATTGACCATGGTTAGTAGCAATGCTTCAATATGTGTTCAATTATAACAAATGTACAACACTAATGAAAGATATTGGTAATGGGAAAAAGTGTGGGAGGGGAAGGGGTGAGGTATATGGGAATCCTCTTACATTTTCGATGTATCATTTATGTACTCTAAAGCTTCTTTAAAAATAAAATTTTTTAAAAATCCACATTAAGCAAAAGAATAGTAAGTGCTTCATAAAACCACTATCTTTTTTTCTCTGTTCACTATTGAATCTCTCTCCCTCTCTCCTTCCTTCTCTTTCCTTCCCTTCCCTTTCCTTTCCTTCCCTTCCTTTCCCTTCCCTCCTGATCCTGATGCAAAGAAAGTAATTAAGGTAGTAAAATCAATAGCTGATGTTCTTATCAAATGCCAGGCAAAACAATTCACCTAATGTAGCTTCCCACTTGAAAAGATAGTAGGAAACTGGCAGGAAAGAAGTAGATTGTAATACAACCAAAGGCTGTGCCAAACAAAGACATGGTATACTGGAGGAAGCAGAGAAGAAGATAATCTTAAAGGAAAAGACTGTTCTACAAATGTTATACTTTGATTCCTAACACTTGAGGGGGTGGGGACTTGCTTCACCTCTGAAATGGTTCTAGATCTTATTTCCTTTTTATACAGACACTACTTTTTTTCAGGCCATTAATAGCATTGTCTATGTGGACCACTGTGAGACTCTACCCACTGGTTTCCAATGCCTCCAGACCTTATACTATTGAATCTATCATCCACTCTTTACAAGTCTTACCTTTCAAAACCCTGAGCAAATAACGTCATATTACTGCTATAAATAAGTAAATAAAGCAAACAACCCTTCCAGAGCCTCCCATTTCCTATAGAATTAAAATCTAACCTCTTTTGTGGAGTATCCAGTATGCCCAAAACACCTGCTCAAAATTACTTCCAGCCTCATCTACCATTCACGTCCCTGCATTCTAATTACCCTCTGTCCCTGAATTCTATATTCCTCAAACACTCTGGGCAAAGTTACAACCATAGGCATTCACTCCTGCTGAAGCCTCTGACTAGAACAATTTTCTCCTGATTTACAACTACGGGAAACATATTGTCCATCAAATGCTAGCAGTTTTATCGTAGTTTGACTTGTTAGTTCTATTGGAATCTATTTGACACAGCACTGTAGAGAAGGTCTAGAAAGTATTAATTCCCATCACTGCCTGTGTTATTGAATAAGCACAATAAATACATGTTAAATGAAGCCAGAATCACTCCTTGGAAGTCTTTTTGCTCCACGAGTGACTAGCGACATTCTTGTGCCTAATGGATTCTTAGTAAGTGCTCGTGAATACAGAACTTCTTCAACCTGTTCCTTCTCTCTTTGACATCTACCCTCCCTATTCCCAACCCTCACATTCAATCAGTGGCCAAGTCCTGTTGATTCAGCAATGTTCCCCTTGCTTACACACATTCCCACTGCCATTACCCTAGTTCTGATTCTCATTACCTCCTTCTTGAACTGCTGCAATTGCCTCCATAGCAATAACTCAGCTTCCAGTCTCTCCCTTCTTAGATTCGTTTCACATCAGCTGCTGGAGCCATTTTCCCAAAGCACAGCTCTAATAATTCCATTCCCTGCCTTAAAAAAACATCAATGGCTCCCTAATGCCTGCAGAACAAGTCCAAACCCCTTAGCAGGTTCTCTATCATCTTCCTACCATCTGCCTTTCAAACTTTTGTTTTACCTTCCCCCTTTGCACATTCCGCACTCCAGCTAAACCCGGCTCTTTGTTATTCCCTGAACCATTGTACTGATTCTCTCTCTTCTTCTCCTTGGGAGGCTCTTTTCTTCATCTCTACCTGTTGACACACTCACCTTTCAAGAAACAGATGAACTGCCCTCTTCCCTGATTAGGTACTTCAAGCACCTAATCTTAGACTTTTTGCTCAAAGAGCATCTTCATTGTATAAATAATAAAACTATTAATACCATATTACTGCTATTTGTATACAAAATTCTACTCTGGATTAAAAGTTCTTTGTAAGATAGATCATATTTTTGTTGTTTGTTTCTGGGATTGGGCCTTACACAGTGTAGTTAACAGTCAAGAAAATTTATTGAATATGTTGGTTAATAAAACAAAACTTGTTGAGAATCAGAACTGTTTAACAATGGAACAGGCTATCTTACACATTGGAAATAGCTGAGTAGAGGCTAGATGGTCATCTACGAAGATGTCAAACGAAATTTCTGCACAAGAAGGCTGATCAGACAACATGGCATTCAAGGCCCCTTTCAACTTTAACTTTCTGTAAGATCAAGGGAACAAATCTGAGTAACTTACCCTAAAGGCAAAATAAAAGTGAAAAAAGATAGTAGAGTATATTTTTCCCCATACCCAAAAAGCCGAAATCAAACTAGGTCAACATTGAGAGGCAATATGAAGAAGGGATAAAAATCAAATATTAGATACATTTCAAATATTCTCTGTTCCCAATAAAGTGAGGACAATTTTGAAAAATGAAAGGAAAATGAAGCTGTACAATTAACTGCTCATTCCCATTTCAAAAACTTTGTAACCACCTGTTATGTATAGGTTGATGAATCCTCCAGCTGCTTTGGTTTATCCCGCAGCTCCTTTATATTTGGCAGTGAGGGGCTCTGTTCTTGAGGTTCTTGCAACAGTCGTGTATAGAGGATCCCATTTGAAGACCACAGACTGTATATTCTTTAGTAAGGCAGACTAATGCTGCCTGATGCCAGGTTCCTGTACTCTTTCAAAGGAGAGTTGCATGTGTGAAAACGTATATTTTTAAGAGGTTGAAAAATACGTAGTGAATAAAAAGGCAAATAAACACTAAAGTAACATGGAATAAATTCCAGAATAGAATTAACATGCTGTATTTTCTTGCCTGAAATTGAATGTCATTCCAATTTATTACAACATCCACATTCTTTCTCTCCATGATCTTATGTCTTAGGTTTTACCACAAATAAGCAGTACCTAGGTACAGCTTTGACTCCTAGTTCATCTTTGTGTTGTGAGAAATGGGACTTTTCATGAGGAGAAACATCTAGGAAGGAAGCCAAATAGTCAGTCTTGAAGTTTAGAAAGATGCAATGATCGTTCATCATAATATTATAATTTATTATCCAAATAGGGACAGTTTTGAGAGTAGAAGGGGGTGCTATTAATAATCATCCTAGAATGATAGGTATAAACAGGAAGTATGTTGGGCAATCTGGCATTTATGGACACAGTAACATACCTTAATCAAGAAAGTGGTACCCAACATCCCAATGTTGTTAACAGAATGCAAAAATTTACCCATCCCAGCACCCAATTCTGGACTTTGCTATGCAACTTGGATGCTAAACCCAAGACATCTGCCAAGGATCTGATGACAGAATTTACTTATCATCTCTGAATTTGGAATTCTGGTGTGCCTTGTATGAAACAATACAAGTGGAAATCAAATTTAAAACCCTGCATATGAGGGAGGGGAAAAGGAACATTTTAGCTCAGGATTGGAATTTTCCTTGCTATTCTGCTAATTTTACAAAGAATAAAATATTACTCAATAACTTTCTTATCTGAAGCAAATTACTCCACATTACAGGAGCCATAATTTCAGAAGGAGGTATGTTTAAGGTTGAGGATATCAATTTTAATTCTAAGTTTATCAAGTGAGTTAATGAACTTCTTTACTTAAAACACCTCTGTAAGCTAGCAACTCACTATGGGTAGTCTCAATCAATATCCCTACAAGAACTAACTTATTTTCTCCCCAAAATTTCAATTAATGACAAAGAGAGTCTTCTTTTTGCAGTCTTTATCCTAAAGAAAACAGTATTCATCGCAATAACTGAGTATGTCTAGACCAGGCTCCCCCAGATGTGCAGATCTTGCATGAGTTTAGGGAAGTCACCATGACCAGGAGAGCTCTGAAGGTAGTTCTTGATGAGCCTTTGTCATGAGTGGCATTTTGATAGCTATTCCCACAATTTCTGCAGTCACTGAGAACAGGAGTTTCTCATTAAAGACATGAGACAGAAGAATCTCCAGGATCAGACTTAAAGAACATTAAAGATGGAGTGGATCATAGAGATCACTAAACATCCCGCCTTTATTTAATGAAGAGACTGATCTCTAGATCTTCTGACTCCTGGCCCAGTGCTGTTTCCCCTGCAAAATCTATCCCTACCCTCAGCTACCTTTTCTTTAGCATGGAATATACAATCATCAAACCAGTTCCAAAAGTCAGTGAGCTTTTGTTAAATACATACAGAGAAATCCTCAGATTGCTTGTTCAAAGCCATTATTAGGCTAGGATCCAGTTCAAATACTCCAATTCCCTCCTCCAGTCAATCATATGAGGGCTAGAGCCTTGGTACAATAAAGCCACGAAGCATAAAAATTCCTTTGCAGGAGGAGGGCACCCCACCTTGATTTTAATGAATGCTCAGAGCAGATACAAGCTGTCCTCTGTGCCTATCATATGAGTTCCCTGCACAGACTTCTTCCCTTTAGAAATGCAAAAGCGCTTTCAAGAATTTTATGCCTGCATGGAGAAAATTGCTATTGTGTACAATTAGCATATTTACGAAGGTTTGTCATTACTTTTGGTAATTAAAATCGTACGAAGAGAGAGACATATCCAATTCAAGGAAATTACAAAGTACAGTAATACAATCATAACGGTCGCCTCACAATTATTAAAATACACCAAATTCTTCCTTACAGTTAAAGTATTCACCAGAGTAGCTTCTAAATAAGTTCTCTGCAGTGCTTTCTATTTGAATATGTTTTTCTGCACAGAAAATTATAATTACATTTGCATAACTATTATAATCAATCTAGAATTATGGCTCAAGTTTTTATTCTTCAAATTGCTGTACTTTCTAAGACACCAGGAGCTCTGAGGCATAATCTGCGTTCTTGGACCAAAATTCTAATTTGTAATAGCATTAAATTTATTTTTGTACTTTCTTTATATGAATCAGTCATTCTAGGGAGATAGTCTAACTACATTGTGCAATTTTTTTGTTTCTATCTTGAAAAATAAGATTTCATTTATCAAATCCCTAATGTCCAAAAAGGAAAACAAAACAAACACACACGTAAAAAAAATCTTTCAAATTCACAAAAGAACACCATCTGATATTCGCATTAAACAGACTTCCACTGGGAAGTCAAGCATTCATGACCTGTACTTACTGAGATTAGCTGGGTTGGCTGAGCTAATTTCTGTCCCATCTTGGCAAAACTGGCTACCATAAAGCAAAGATTTATTTTGAATGCTTTCCTTTACTTCTGCTGAATTCAACAGGTTTCCTTGGGGCCTGATGTTACAGCCATATCTTTTTTTTTAAATCCACATCAGATTTTATGAAAACAATAAATAGACCTGAAAACATTAATCTGTAACCAGCCTTCTGCAGCCATGGACCAGGAGCATATCTCTTCGAGGACTTCCTGCTAGTCCCTTCTTCTGACGAGTCTGCAGATAATGTGAAGTTCCCATAGAGACCTTCTGCGTGGGACCCTGCCTCAGGAGGGCAGTGATTGAGGAACTGTAGCGCCGGGGCATGAGGTGTTCGCAAACCCTGAATGCTTCTGGGCCTGTCGCACAGTGTTTTGGTTACTAGGCCCAGTTCCTTAAGGGAACGACATCCCCAGTGGCCAGGCCAGCACAAAAGGAATTCTCAATAGCGTAGACACCTTGTCTTTCCTCAGAGGTACAGTATGAAATCACTCCAGAAAGAAACCCTAAAGCATTTCTCGAACACTGAGATTTCAAAATCATTTCCAAGTGAAAAGATGTTAAACCTAACTCAATCTTTTCAAAGTTTTCTATTTTGGGATTTGGGGAGCTTTGCTGAGAATTGCACAAGGAAACTGTTTTAATGACCAATTAATTCGGATTGGCAGGCACACGGGAATAAACCTGTTCAGTGAGGAGCAGTAAAGTTCACATGGGTACCCAAAGGATTATGTATTGACTTGAGGAGAAAAATTGACATAAGCTGAGGACAAACATTAGATTAGCAGTAGAATTAGACCTTAGTTAACTGTGTACTCAACTGTTTGCTTACAAACACTGATAATGCCTACCTAGGAAAATGGAGCCCAGCAGGCAACTAGGCTTGTATTTACATAATTTCATAAAGCTACGCTCTTCCCTCATTATTTAGAGGAAATATAGGAGAAGCTGAGTTGCCAGCCTCGAGGAAGCGTGGAGAGCTTTCGGTGGAGGCTTGATTGAGTTTGGAAGGTTTGTGGATCAGAAATGACTCTCCCAAATTCCTTTTCTTTAAATAAAGTGGGGATATTTATTTTAGAGATAGAGAAATAGGTAAACAGAAGCAAGTTAAGAAGTTAGGTGGCATTAAAAACATACTACTTTTGTTTATTTTTATTCTTTCCTTGTTCTCATTTTATATATGTGAAAATGAGGCTCAAAGAAATGAATTTTCTTAGTCATGATTACCCAGCTAACCAGGGACATTGATGGGTCTAGAACGAAATCATTTCTCATCACATGGCACTAAATTTGAAGAAATAAGGTCACATTGTATATAAGTTAGGCATGCATGATAGCCTAGTCTCAAAATGGGCAGAAAAGTTGACATATTTCTATTCTTAACAGTATTGATAAAATTACATAGAGAAAACCCTGCAGACCCCTCAGAGCCAAACAAACAAACAAACAAAAATATGCCCTACTTCCTCTTGAATTTCCTCTGGAGTTTCATCTGGATATCTTTTGAAATTTAAAATCTCCTCGAAGGCAGCTGACCCACATAGCTACTCAAGACCCAAGTTCATGTTTGACCCAATACAAAATAAAGCCCACGTGCCCTAAACCTGCCCCAATAATATGGACAAGTCCTCATCCAATCAATAGGAGTCAAGATAACTTCCTTTTTATGTCTACCAAAATTGGTTACCCTCTCTAGAACCTCGAAGCTTCTTCTACTCTAGCAAGTGATCTGGCTTCCTTTGCTGCAGCAAAAATTTGGTGTCCTGAGCTTGTAGTCTTCAAACTTGACTCTGATTTGTCTTTCGACATTACTCTGGAATTCTTTTCTAGTTTCAGGAGGTTGGTAGAAATGGTAACCTACAATATTTCACATTTAAACTAGAGCCTTTTCTCATAAAAAATGCACCACCATGTCCTGATTAAAATGGGCATAAATTACTAGAATAGTAAAAGCAAAGAAGAAATAGACATGAAATACATGGAATCAATTTTCAAGTCTAGGCTTGAGATATCTCTATTACATATTATATCTCTATTACATATTATATCTCTAGTGTATTTTTATAAGTACTTTTAAAATCTGGCATTTGGAGTAGAGAGTGAGGATTAGCATTTTTATGGAACAAATGTTTGCTTCCCTACCCTTGTTTAAAACAAATGAATTACAACTCATAAAATATCAGTCACCAATTCCGTCTCCACAAACTATATTTGGCATTCATTTAACTTTAAAAGAGACAGTGTAATGGAAGATACATGATTTCATAGATTTTACCACGAAAGACCGTTTCAGCTCCATTCATCCTCTTGAAATTTGGCTGATGTTGCTTCAATATGGGGACAATCTTTGTCCTGGGTATTTTACTTTGAATTCCATATTGCTCTTGGTATGAAAGTCTATTTAAAAATTCGTTCATTTTTAAAATTCATTCATTCAACATACAAAACTCTTATGAGGCACCAGGCACTGTGCTGTGCCTGGGTGTACAGTTACAAACAAGAAAGACAGGTAGTTGGCTCCCTAGAATTTACATTAGAGTGAATGGGAAAAAACTCGTTTCTTTTCCTCAATGTCCCTATTATGAAGTCTTCCTCAAAACTAGTTTACATTTGATTTTTGTTCTTATTAGTTAACCTGTGGAATGAAAGGGGTCGCGAGCCTGCAACCTTCCATGGGTCTTTACTGCTGTGGTTGCCTCTTCCTCGCTGTGCTGCTGCTGAGAGAGTGGAAAGGGCCGGAAAGGCCTTGGGTCGGGAAGAACCCCTCCCTGCTTGGAACCCTCTCTGAAAATAAATACTACATTTCTCATCACCATGATCTCCTCTAAAAAGCCCAAGAACAGCCACTCAAGGTCATGATTTAACCACTTCATACTCAATGAGGTATTGGCTTCAGTTTCATGAGCCTTCACTTGTATGATTTTTAAGGCATTCTAAGCAAGGGTTATCATCAGATCCTCAGGAAGGAGATGCTCTTTAAATACTCTAGAGGGTTGTCTTTTCTTTCTTTCCTTTTTATTTTTTATTTTTGATACAATTATATTGAGTAACCTGAATCTATTTCCCATTCCAGTGTGTGGGTAGCCCTTCTGGACACATGATTTTATTGACTTCATAAACGCCCAACGTAAAGAATCTCTTTTGGATGAATCTTAGCTGACCAGTTGATTTACTGGTCTGGTGCCAGAGTTCCAGGATTCTGTTTTATAAGGCTTACTTTTATCTGGGTGTATTATACCTTAGCATCCTACACTGAGTTGACATAATTTCAGAATAAAAGCAAAGACATGTCATAATTAGGTTAAGTCCTTCAGTGAATATAAATACATTTATTTTTTAAGGGCCACATGTATGGGAGAATTTTAACTATCTATCTGATGTATTGAAATGTGTGTTACTGCTTCTAGCCCTTAAAATCTATAGAGCCCAGGCTGGGAACCACTGGGCTCAATAGTCTTTAAGGTTTCTTCTGGTATCAAAAAGTAGCAACAGAAAAATTCCATGACCCATTGAGCATCAATTTAGGGCAAATTTCTAAATGCAGGCACAGAATAAATAAAAGACATTCCTTAACTCTCAGATAGAATATTCTGCATGAAGAGGAACTTAGAGCACGTGTACACTAATTGCAATTACTTTCTGCCTACGGAGGTGATGTGGAGTGGAGTACTGGAATTATGGAGCCAGGTAGGTAAATTACAAAGGGTTATGTGGGGATGAGCCTTGAATCGGAATTTAAGGAAGAGAAGTGGCATGGAGAGGTTAGTAGGAGGGTGAACCAATGGTGCCAGAAATAAGAAACCAAAGTTCTAGTAGGAGGTACAGCAAAAGTATTTGTCTAGTCCAAAGAACAATGTTTGAAAAACAAAACAAGAAATGAAAATGGTGAGACAGTGGCAAAGGCTGAGTGGGAATAGAGTTGAAGCATCAGTAGGGAATTTGTATGTAATAAGTAGACGTAGCTCCTTTATCAAGAGTAGGAACCCAAAAGTGCTCTTTGAGGAAAGACTAGTTACCAAGGCAGCTAAACTTTATAATGAATAATTGTAACGGCTGGTACCTACTAAGCCGTTACTTTGCAGTGCCACTATTCCAGGGGTATTCACTTACTCTGCAGTTCTCAATCTCAGCACTACTGACATTTTGGGTTGGACAATTTTTTGTTTAGGGGGGCTGTCCTGTGCATTGTAGGATGTTTAGCAACATCCCTGGTCTCTACCCACTATGTCAGTATCACCCCCACCCCCAGTCTGACAATTGAAAATGCAGCCAGACATTGCCAAATGTCCCTTGAGGGCAACATTTCCCTGGTTGAGCCCAGTGATTTATTCTTAATAATAAGCCATGAGTTAAATTCCATTCATCTTTTTATTGCTGAAGCACAAGGATGTTAATTAACTTGCCTCTGGTCACACAGTTAATCAGTGTTTGAGGCTGTCTGTGAACTCAGGCAACTTGATTCTAGGGCCGCATCCTTAACCACTATTGTCAATTCCTTCCCCACAATCTTTCTGGGCAAGAATCTAGCATAAAGCCCTATTGAAAAATAATTATAACTCAATGTAATAAGTCTCCATTTTAGCTGAAATATTTTAAAAATGACCAGATTTCTTTATTTTAGGTAATGAAATCGCAGCCAGTGCAGTCACGAATCCTGTCTCTTGTTTTTCAGTTTATCCAGAGGCTGACTTTCTCATCTAATGATATTTCATTATCATGTTGTATATAATGTTAAAGTGATTTTGTTTTATCTGAACTTAAATTGACATCAGAGCTGCTATTAAGATTTTTCAGGGTCTCTCTTCATTTCTTCCAGGCTTTGCCTGTGTGGAGGGAATACGTCTCTTGCTTTTCCACAACTATAAAAAAATGAAATTATGAGAGCATGTCTTGTACCTTCCAAGTATCCCTAGATTGTATAATATGCTTAAGTGTCCCAGCAAGAGGGGACAATCCACCTGCACATCTTGTGATCAGAGCTGCTCCATTTCCCTTCAATGATGTGAGGAAAGCAGGGAACAGAATGCTAGGAGGGGGAAAATGTCTGCCCTTTCTTTGATGTGGAAGTTTTGCAATCATGTAGTAAGAACTCCTCGGAGCTCATCGTACTCTGGGCAGCCAGGAGACTGTGGATGAGCTCAAGAGGAGGAATGATAATACATGGGCACAGGCTCCCTGATGCCAGAAAGGAAAAGGGGAATTGCTGCTACAGGAAAACGCCCCAGCCTAGTTAGGAGGGAGGTGGCCCTATGTGTGTGGCCTTGCTTTCCCATCGCTATATATAATATTTATGAACGTCATTTTTAATGCTAATATTCCATGCATCAGTAATACTAAGTAAAGAAGAAAGAATGTGAGGGTTCCTTTATTATTTTGAATCATTAAAAATCATAGAGGAAGCGGGTGTGGCTCAATCGATAGAGCTCCCGTTTACTATATGGGAGGCCCCGGGTTTGCTTCCCGGGGCCTCCTTGTGAGGGCAGGCCGGCCCACGCGGTGCAGTGGGCTGATGCAGCAAGACCTCGCAGCAAGGGGGAGATAAGTAGACACAAAAAAACACACAGCAAATGGACACAGCAAACACAAGCAGCAAGGGGGGGATA
>JAQZBX010059739.1:0-17459 GCA_029593785.1 Cabassous unicinctus
CACCACAGGTGTGCATGGAACATTGGAAGATTCATATAAAATCAGACATAAATAGACTATATAAAATCAGTATTTCTATGAATCATAGATTTTAATAAACTTATCCTACCTAAAGGTATTGTATTAAAATTGTATGTTCCTTATAAGGTAATATTTGGTTATAATGAAATATAAAATTCATGGCAATAAAAGATGGATCTTTTTTCATGCTCAACTGAATATGTACTTTTGACCAATTGCTTTACTTATAGTAAATTAATTTGATTGCTCATTCACATGGAGAAAGGATAAAACAATCTATCTCATGGTGAAATTTCCAGGTCATTTAAAATTCACACTTATAAAAATTTTGTGGACTAAATTTCAGTAGCTGAATTCATTTCCTGCTGTTCTGAAAGGTAATGTGAATAAATGTGTCTGATATGTTCGTTTAACTTTCCTTTCTATGCACCATTAGCCAAGGCTTGTAAGCTCTAATGAATTCCACTGCCACAGGTGCATAGACCATCTGGTTCTGCAGCATAGACACAGACAGTAAGTATTGTACATTGTAACTGTTAAGGAGGCTTGACTAGATCAGTGTACAATAAATTAAAATTTATATAACTAATGAAATTAATGAATTGATATGAAATAGTACAAATATGATATCAAAACAATTTTATCATTATTTCATCTTAAAGAAACTCTATTTCTATTAAATTCAAATGCTATATTAATAGTTATAGAGAAGAAGTTTTTAATGAATTGTGTGTTAGAAGGAAAGAATCTACTACTTTAAACAAAGATGGCCGAAAATGTATTCAAGTTCAATTGAACAATTTGTTCAGGAATTTAATTTCAAAAGACTGAAATACAGGAAAATTGTAAGGAGATAGACCACTTTGTGAATTTATGCATGCATGTAATTATGAATGTGGGAATGCAGGCATGTATTTGTAGTTCTATGTGAATTTTCACAAGGACAATATGCATTGTTCCCTGTACATTGGACCTAGATCAAAAAATACTTGCTTAGGGAAGCGGGAGTGGCTCAGTTGATAGAGCGCCCGTCTACCATATGGGAGGCCCCGGATTCGCTTCCTGGGGCCTCCTTGTGAGGGCAGGCCAGCCCGCGCAGCCTAGTGGCCTGATGCAGCAAGCCCTCACAACAGGAAGCGGGTGTGGCTCAACCGATAGAGCCCCCATTTACCATGTGTGAGGCCCTGGGTTCGCTTCCCGGGGCCTCCTTGTGAGGGCAGGCCAGCCCACGAGGGGCTGATGCAGCGGGACCTCACAGCAAGGGGAAGATAAGCAGACACAGAGAAGACACACAGCGAATGGACACAGCAAGCACAAGCAGCAAGGGGGGGATAAATAAATAAATAAATAAATCTTTAAAGAAAACAACAAAACTTGCTTAGACTACATTTTATTTTATGAGTATTTTAAATGCTAATTAAATCAATGAGAATGATATTGTTACAAGCAATACAACATCATTGATGTCTATAAAATATTATTTTTGTGATCTTATATTTATTATCATATCTACACATTTCTTGAAGGCATCTCTCAGGGATTCTTTAACTTTTTCATTACGGAGGCTGTAGATGAAAGGGTTCAACATGGGAGTTACAATGGTGTTGAGCACTGTGGCAAATTTGTTAATGTCCACTGCATTGCCCTTTTTTGGGCGAACATAGAGGAATATGGAGCTACCATAGTAAAGTGTAACCACTGTAAGGTGAGAAACACAAGTAGAGAAGGCTTTCTGCCGTCCCTGGACAGAGGGAATCTTAAGGACAGTAATGACAATGTAGGTGTAAGACACTCCTGTAAGGAGCAAGGAACCCAAGAGTAACACAGCAGAGGAAATGAAATCTGCCAGCTCAGCCAGAGAAATATCTGCACAGGCAAGCTTTAACACTGGTGCTCTGTCACAGAAGAAGTGATGGATTTTATTTGGCCCACAAAAGATAAGCGGAGCAGTTAAAATAGACGGAACCAGCATTGATGAAAATGCACCCACATAGGATCCCAGAAGCATCATCATACATGCCTGCTTGTTCATGATGATGGCATACCTCAGTGGGATGCAGATGGCAACATATCGATCAAAAGACATGATGGCAAGGATAAAGAATTCTGTGGATCCCAGTAGGAAGTAGAAGATTGACTGAGTGAGACAGCCAACAAAAGATATTGTTTTGGTGAGTGAAAAAGTGTTGGCTAGCATCTTCGGCACCACTGTGGACGTGATGGTGACCTCAAGGAAGGAAAGGTTGGCTACAAAGAAATACATGGGTGAGTGCAGACGGTAGTCACAACACACGAGAAGGATGATGATGGTGTTGCCAATCAGAGATGTCATGTACATGAGCAGGAACACAGAGAAGAGGAGAAACTCTACTTCTTTCTCATTCTGAAACCCCAGAAGGATGAACTCAGAGACTCTGGTTTTGTTTTTGTGATCCATGCTATTATGATTCTCAGTTCAACCTGGCATTACAGAAACAGTTTATGGTTTGGCTTTACATATAACCCTGGAAATAACCTAAAATGCCCATTAATTAACTTTAGTTTTCAGGGATGGATATTAATGCAGAGAATGATGATATTTCAAGTGTATAAATATCTCCTGACATGAAATTTGCAAGATGTAAGAGTTCAGCTCTCAGATACATTCATAACAGCAGAATCAGTCTCACAGAATGTGACAATTGTCCTTTGGACAAATCTGTGAGACTCCCCTTGGTTTATAGAGCACAACGGTGGATCTGGCTGTATACAAGTGATGTGAAACAGACTCATAGATAGTACCATTTTGGATGCATCTTTATTTATGCGCCCAGAAATTGAGGGTAGTTTTTCAAGGAGCTGATAGTCAGAGCTATAGTAATATCTAATTTTATATTAATATGCATGTACAAAGACATATTTTAGGTTATTATTTTACATGTAAATATATTTTTATAAAAATAAGAAAATACCATTACAAAATAAGCATTTTCCTTGACCCCTAACTCACTGGCAAGAAATTCCACATTGTACCTAAGAATGTAAGTTCAGTTTTGTGTAATCTCTGTAAAGAATCAGGCAAAATAATGATTAGAATTTTCACAGCGCTTACATGGGTAAGGCAACCAGTGGATCATATGACATTTTTTATCACTGTTGACTGTTTCTGTTTGAATTCAGTTAAAGTGAGGTGGAAAACCTGAGCTTTTGAACCAATTCCAGCAATACTAGGGCCAGAAACATAGAGAAAAACAGGAACTTTCTTGCAGAGAAGGACAATGTTTATTTACTCACTAAGCTGATTTTCGGGGGAGACTTACATTGTACCATCCATCTTGGCTCTTGAAGGCAGGAAACACAGGTTTGGTACCAAGAATATTTTCAGTCCTCAAATTACAAGATACTTCAAATTTTGCCATTGAGAGGTATTGGATATCTAATTTTAGATCAGTGAGATTTTTAGTGTTACTATGTAATAAATGGATGGATGGAGCCTGGAGAATTTATTTTGACTATATCTATTACATAGAGGTTAAATGGCGGAAATGTGACAAGACCATGGGTCTTTTGACTTAGGTTTCCTTGCTCTTTATTGCCAAAAATATTTATTTATTAATTTGTTTTAAACATTTAGTACTTTATGAAGATTGGAGGACAGACACACCTGATTTTCTGACATATAATTAAAAATGATAAGGGAACATTAAATCAATTTGGAACAAAATTAGTGTTTGCGCTGCAATTTCTCAAATTAAAATAATCCTTCAAAATCCTAGCATAGGAGCTCATTATTTTAATTAACATGATGAAAACTTTTTTATATAATTACATTGTATGCAGCTGTTTCATAAGGTTGCTTTCCCATGGCCAAACTGAGGGAATGGATATAGATTTAATAGAAAAGGGAAATATAATTTTAGACTCTTGGGAACTGCTGGGAATAGTTCTTCCTGTGGTCATATAAACGGGTGAATTGACTTTGAGCAACTGATTAGCATTCTGAGGCAACTAGCAGATTGACTAGAAATTGAAGGAAAGGCAGAAGATGAAACTTGGAGGGAAGACATTAAATGTCCATTCAGTCCACTACAAAATTTTGCATAATCCTGGAACTAAATGAAAGGAGGGTTGAAAGAACAGGAAGAAATCATAGTGATGGGAGGATGAAAGGAAAATAAAGAAAAAAAGACAAGTTATAAAAGAAGAATATCATACATTCTCTACTTACATGCTGTAGTGTACTTCATAATTTTAATGGATGTTTATCTTAATGGTTTCAAAGACATTATTGTTGCACAGTTAGGGTGAGTTTCATGGTTGGAATTCTATCTATAGTTTAATTCCTTCTTCTGATAGTCTGAGAATTTTAGGAAATAAAGGAGTGGAAAATACAGCCATGACTACAGGAGACTTTATAGGGACTTTGAATGGGAAAGTTCCTATAGTTCAATTCAGCTTGTACAAATGACACTCAGGAATATGTAGTTTTTGTAATCTCAATTACAAATCATTATAACTGGCAATAAGGAGTAAAACTTGAGATCATCCTTCTTGTTTCCCTCGAGGCACAGCTTCTGGTGGAAAAGGGGTTTCCAGGGAATAAATTATAAAAACAATTATAATTAAACAAAAAGTAAAAGTTTCCCAATTCGTCAAAGCAAGGAGAATGAGTAAACATAACATCCATAAGAAGTACACTAATTCAAAAACAAGAAAATGAAAAAGAAATTAGGAAAAAAGAAGATAAAAGAGAGAGCAACTCCTGCAGAGATGATACGGTCAAACTTCCTCCCTTCATTATTATCTTCATCATCATAACCATCAGGATCATTAACATCATGATCTATGTATATTTAATTTGTATGTACTAGGAATTCTGTGGTCATTTTAACACATAATATCTTTTTTCCCTATGGCAATCATATGAGACAGATGATATTATTACTTACTGTATTATAGTATTTATTTCCTTATTTCCCATGATTGTTCCAAGGAAAAATTATATAAAATGTCAGAAAGTTTAAAAAATAAAAAAGTTTGTTACATAAAGCATTGTTTACAACAGACATTACTAAAATTTCTTGGCTGCTTTTATACGTTCTGATGCACTAAGACATATGGTATGATCCCTGCTATTAGTGGCTTATTTGTTCAAGGGTAAAAAAGTCAATTACATGCAAATAAAATTAGTATGAGTCAATTAATTCATACTAATGAATACATACTGAAGAAAAATATAATCATGATATTAAGAAATGTTGGAATAGTCTTCCAAAAAGAATATTTCTTTGAAACAAATTATCTACTCTGCATGGTAAGAGAAGTGAATAAAGAAGGAAGATTTCTTGTTGCATGTAACTGTGAAACTTGTCATCCAATGAGTCAAGCCAGGTTGTCATGGGCCCCGGGAGGATGGGGAGGGAGGAATAGAATAGATCAAATGGGGTATTTAGTGGGCAGAGGAAATGTTTTTCATTACATTACAATGATGGACAAAGGACATGGCAAATATCATCAAAATTTATAGAACTATAAGGTTTAAAATGTAAACCATACTGTAAACAGTTGACGATGATTAGTAGCTCTTTCATTATCTGTATGTCAGTTATAACAATGCTACCATCCATAAAAAAAAGGTGTTTTCTTCTTGCTATGTACTTTTATATATATATATGTATGTTTGTTTTTTTTTAAAGATGCTTAGATTACATAAATGTCACACAAAAAATTACAGGGGTTTCCATGTTACCCACCCCCCACACCTCCCACAACCTCCCACATAAACATCTTTCAGGGAAGTGGGTGTGGCTCAATCGATAGAGAGCTCCTGTTTACCATATAGGAGGCCCCGGGTTCGCTTCCCGGGGCCTCCTTGTGAGGGCAGGCCAGCCGGCCTGCACGGCGGGGTGGGCTGATGCAGCAATACCTCACAGCAGGAAGCAGGTGTGGCTCAATCAATAGAGCCCCTGTTTACCATGTGGGAGGCCCCGGGTTCACTTCCCAGGGCCTCCTTGTGAGAGCAGGCCGGCCCGCGCGGTGTGGTGGGCTGATGCAGCAGGACCTCACAGCAAGGGGTAGATAAGCGGACATGGAAAAAACACACAGCAAATGGACACAGCAAAACACAAGCAGCAAGGGGGGGATAAATAAATAAATAAATCTTAAAAAAAAAAAAATCTTTCATTAGTGTCGCACATCACCTGCAATGGATACACACATCCTGGGGCTTTGCCACTAAGCATGGACCATAGTTCATATTGTAGACCACACTCTCTCCCACAGCATATCCATGTTATATGCTGATATAAAATGGTTTATATCTGTCATTGTAATGTCACTCAGGATAATTCTCAAGTCCTGAAAAAGCCCCTGTATTACAACTGCTTTTCCCTCTCCCTGCCCCAAAAGCATCCAGTGGCCACTGGCTCCACCTCAATATTGTAATTTTTTCTATTGCTTGAATCACAACATGATTGTAATAGAATACCAGTACGTACACTCTAGTCCATAGCTCTTTCCCCAATCCTGAGGAGTCTGGGATGGTAATGTCCACTCCACCCCCATGTGAGAGGAGGCTTATATCCCATGGATAAATTGGATGGGATTATCCTGCCTGCAGCTTCAGACTTTCTCCATTCCCTGGGATGGCCGTTGTCCATCATCATCTCCTCGCCAGGTGACTTGGGCGAGTCCATTGAGCTGTAGAGTAGGAGTTGCAGCTCCACCAAGATTCCAGGCACAGCTGGCATATGGGCAGGCCACAGGCTCCAGTCTCTGGAAATACACCTACAAAATCCAGCACCACATATAGGTTTGAATAGAAGGGAATGATGGACCATTATGCAGAGAGGACTTATTTGAGTCCAACTCTGTCACTCTCAGGAGCACAGATTTCAAAGTAGAGCCCACTGATAAGGCATCAATCTCTGGAACTATCCCCCCATATAGGACCTGGGTGTCTCCAGAGCCCTCAGGAGCCCCTCTGTTTGGGGTGATATCTACTTTGGTGTTCTATGAGATCCTACTGAGGTGTGCATAAGCCTTACCTCTGGGATAATCTCCCGACTCTCTTTGAAGTCTCCTAGCCATATAAACTCATTTGTATTTATGTTTTCCCCCTTTTATTCAAGTTTTTTTTTCCAGTCGTATTGCCAGTTGGCACTTGGTATTAATTCCTCATTGCCAGGGAGGCTCATCCCTGGGGGTCATGTCCCTTGATGTGGGAAAGGTAATGAATTCATATGCTGAGTTTGGCTTAGAGAGAAGCCATATTTGAGCAACAAGGAGGCTCTCAGGTGGCAACCCTTAGGCACCCCATAATAGTAGTCTAAGTTTCAATTACAAGCGCAAAGACTCATAAGGCTAGGCATCAATAACAAGAACCCATTAGTGGACCATCCTTCTCTGCCAGACACTGCCCCTGTACTTGGGGGACCTTTGCTGCTCCCTTGAGAATGTGCCAGATCTCTCCAGGTTGGGAATTCAGTATTCTCTCATTTATTGAGTGATTCTTCATCCACTGTGACCATGCCCTACCCCTTGATCATTTGAACAATTTTATATATCTTTTTTGTATATTCAGGTGAACTTCCTCCCATGAAACCCCCATCCCAGGCACATCCCACCAATTATCCTCTCCTGCCCCCTTTGTAACCCTTCTGTGATCCAAACCTTCCTTAAAGATGAAGCCCATATAATAGCCAAATACAATTAATAGGAAAATGAAATAATAATGATAAGTTTAAATGTAAGAGATAAAATTCATGGAAACTTAAAAAAAACACTAAAAATAAAATAAAGGATTGGTATACTCAAAAAATGGGAAAAAACAAAAAAATTATTTTTTTAATTTTTAAACATTTTTACTTTTATCACTGCATTATCAGGTGTCCAGTCTGTACCGTTGCACCTTCCTCCTCTCACTCCACACTGTCTCCCAAATTTTCATTTAATTTTCAAAGAAATTTTAGTTCACAGCAAAGTCACATGCAGAATACTAGATACTCTCATATAACCAAACTCCTCCCTCTTTCCTCACCCCATATTAAAACCTTTTTGTCTTGACTCATTGGATGACAAGATTCATAGTTACATGCAACAAGAGGTCTTGACATGCTGATTGTCATCCCCTATTAGGATCCACCCTTGCTCCTAAGAGACAACCACCTGTCTGTTTCTGGGTGAATCAGTCCTCCCAAAGATGGGGATCCATCTCCTTCCCACTCACTGTGTGGGTCTCCAGTCCCCAACACAACAAATTATGACAGGATGAACACTCACATACTTTCCAGAAGCCTACTCCAGATGCACCCTATCCTGAATGCCCCCTCAACCTACACCCTAAACCAGTGACACTACTTTGTCATATTGCCATAAGAGCATTCCCACTCCTGCACTTTCAACCACATATCCACAAATCCCGTGTTCACCTGGTCCCTCTCCTATCTCTCCCCCCAGTATCCTGGGTATTCTAATCCACCCTTCCCAATCTACTCACTGGTCAATGCTGTACCACCAAACCCAGTAATATCACTACCCACCTATCCTATCTTTCAATATGTAACTATACTCTATCCCTTTACCATAGATTATGTCCATATGGGTGATGGCTCACAACCTTCTCTTCTCTTTCTCTCTTTTGTTAACCTATCTTTCAGACAATATTTCTCAGAGACTGTTCACTTTCCTCAATTCAAATCAGTGAGGTCATGTACTGTTCATCCTTCAAGAGTGGCTTGTTTCACTCAACGTAAATTCTTCAAGATTCATCCATATTTTTCCATGTGTTAGCACTTTTCCCTTCTCACAGGTGAGTAATATTCCATTGTATGTATGTACCACATTTTGCTTATCCATTCATCTGTTGATGGGCACCGGGGCTGATTCCAACTTTTGGCAATTGTGAACAATGCCACTACAAACATTGGTGTGCATATATCTGTTCGTGTCTTTGCTTTCAATTCTTCTAGGTATATACCAAACAGTGGAATCGCTGGATCATATGGAAGATCTATTGTTAGTTTTCTGAGGAACTGCCAAACCGTCCTCCACTATGGCTGGAACATTCCACAATCCCACCAGCAGTGGATGAGGCTTCCTATTCCTCCAAATCCTCTCCAACACTCATAGTTTGCTGTTTTTTTAATAGCTGCCATTCTGATGGGTGTAGGATGGTTTCTCACTGTAGTTTTGATTTGCATTTCCCTAATAGTTAGCGATGTCGAGTATTTTTTCATGTGCTATTTAGCCATTTGTATTTCTTCCTAGGAGAAGTGTCTTTTCAGGTCACTTGCCCATTTTTTAAATGGATTGTTTGTCTTTTTATTTTTGATGTGAAGATTTCTCTATATATGCAGGATATTATGCTCTGATCAGATATATGGTTGCCAAACATTTTCTCCCATTGGGTAGGCTGCTTTTTTATTTTCTTAATAACGTCTTTGAGTTGCAGAAGTTTTTAATTTTGAGGAAATCCCATTTATCTACTTGCAATGAATTTCTTACTTCAGCCATATTTTCTTTGGGTTAATGTATGTCATATGTTGCTTTTTAATTCTCTTTTTTTCTTTTTAGTTGTTCTTACACTCTCCTCCACCTCTCTTTCCCCTGTTTTTTTCCTTTCAACTTATAGAAATTCCTGTAGTATTTCTTGAAGTGCAGGTTTCCTATTGATATACTCTCATAATTTCTGTTTATTTGTTTTGAACTCTCCATCATTTTTGAATGCCAGTTTTGCTGGATAGAGAATTTGTGATTGGAATTTTTTTTTCTTTTAGTACTTTGACTATGTCATATCACTGTCTTCTTGCCTCCATGGTTTTAGATGAGAAATCAACACTTAATCTTATTGTGCTTCCCTTGTATGTGATGGTTCTCTTTTCTCTTATTGCCTTGAGTATTTTCACTTTGTCTTGAACAGTGGACATTTTGACAAGTATATGTCCTGGAGTTGGCCTGTTGGGATATATACTGTTTGGGGTGTGCTGTGCTTCCTGGACATGTACATCCATCTCTGTCAATAGGGTTGGGAAGTTTTCAGCCATTATTTCCTTCAACACTCCTTCTGTTCCCTTTCCCTTCTATTCTCCTTCTGGGAGCCTATAATGCATATGTTTCTGCATTTTGTGTTGTCAGTTAAATCCCTGAATCCCTGCTGGATTTTTTCTATCTTTTTATCTATCTATCTCTTCTACTATCTGTTTGATTTCAGATGTATTGTCTTCCACACCACTAATTCTTTCTTCTGCCTGTTCAAATCTGCTGTTACGTGAATCCACCATCTTTTTGATTTCTTGGATTGTGCCATTGATCACCATCATATCTGTTATCTTTTTATGTATGTTTACAATTTCTTCAGTATTTCTCCCAGTGTCTTCTTAATATCCTTAGTCTCTTCCTTCACTTCATTAAATTGGTCCATGATATTTGTTTGGAAAGCTTTGATTAGTTGTGAACTAATTCCTCTTGTGTGCATCCCGACCGCCAGTGATGGCCAGGTATGGGCCTGATGCTCCAGCACCATCCATTTTCAGGGCTAGTTGATTCAGCAGGTGAGTTGTTACACACTCCTTAGTGGATTCCAACTTCCATGGCCACCATCCTGCTGTCTATATCAACCTACACCTTTTCTGGTGTCTGATGAGTGTCGGAATCCAGCGCCTTAACCCGGCGTTTGGTTCATGCTGCAGTGCCAGTTCTGCTTACCAAAATTGGTCCACTAGGCACTCGAATTCCACACCCGGCTCCACGCCAGCAAGCCAGTCTTCTTACCCATTTAAAGTTTGAGAATAGGTTGAGGTCGTTTCAGCCCCAATACCTTTAATCATTCACTTTACCAGATGAAACTGTGTGGTGGGGGTAGGGGGGTTGAGTTGCGAGAGCTCCAGCTGTCATGAGGGAAACTTCAGAGGGAACCAGCTACTAGACAGTTCAATTAGTCTTTCACTCCTATACCCGGGTTGGATGACCGATTTGCACGTCAGGGCCACTACGGACCTCCACCAGAGTTTCCCAGGCTTTTCCCTGCCCAGGCATAGTTCACCATCTTTCGTGATCTTTCCACAGAGAGGAAACCCCTCTCGATCCTCCACCAGAACCCTCCCACTGTCGAAGAATGCTCACTTTCACCGGGTTCCCAGCAGGAGTCTTGGCTCAAACCAGCCTTTTTGACTGAGAGTGGGCCTCAGCCATCTGTGTTGACTACCACAGGCAGGGGAAAACCTTATGAATCTTTCCTGAGCAATCCACCTCACCATCCATCTCCCTCCAGATTGTTGTCCCCATGGTTCTTGCTCCGTGTGCCCCCAGCACAAACCCCTCAGGCAGGATCCTGTTCCCAAACCGCCTTCCTCAGATAGTGAGTTAGTGAGTGTCTTCCTAAACTGGCACCATCATGACCCCTCTCCTGTCATGTTTAAAAAAGGTTTTAATATGGGGTGAGGAAAGGGGGAAGAGGTTGGGTATATGAGAGTTTCCACTATTCTGTTTGTGACTTTGCTGTGAAAAATAAATGATAAAGAGAGAGACACTGGGGAGTGAGGGGGTGAAGGTGCCATGGTACAAACTGGACACCAGATATTGCAGTGAAAAAGACAAAATGTCAAAAAAACTTAAAAATTTTTTTTCCATTTTTTGTATATCCCAATCTTTTAATTTTATTTTTAGTTTTTTTAAGTTTTCATGTACTTTAACTCTTACATGTAAACTTATCATTATTATTTCATTTTCCTATTAATTGTATTTGGCTATTGTATTGGCTTCATCTTTAAAGAAGATTGGGATCACAGAAGGGTTACAACTGGGGTGGGAGAGGATTGTTGGTGGGGGGTCATGGATGGGGGGGTGCATGGGAGGAAGTTCACCTGAACATACATACAAGGTATATAAAATTGTTCAAATGTTCATGGGACATGGTCACAGTGGGTATAGAATCACTCAATAAATGAGATAATACTGAATTCCCATCCTGAAGACCTCTGTCACATTCTCCAAGGGAGCAGTAACAGTCCCACAAGGGCAGGGGCAGTGTCTGGTAAAAGAGAATGATCCACTGATGGGCCCCTGTTATTGATGACTAGCTTTACAAGTTTTTGCTCTTGAAATTGAAACTTAGCCTGTTGTTATGGTGTGCCTAAGGGTTGCCTCCTGAGAGCCTCCTTGTTGCTCAAATTTGGCCTCTCTCTAAGCCCAACTCAGCCTATGAATGCATTACATTCCTCCCAGGGTGGCACATGACTCCCAGGGATGAGCTTCCCTGGCAATGAGGGATTACTACCAAGTGCTAACTAGCAACACGATTTTAAAAAGTCCTCAAATGAAAACGGGAAAAGGTAAAGACATATAAGTTCATATGGCTAAGACACTTCAAAGTGAGTCAGGAGGTCATCCCAGAGGTAACGCTTATGCACATCTCAGTAGGACCTCATAGGCTTTCAAAGTAGATATCATCTCAAATAGAGGGGCTTCTTAGGGCTCTGGAGACATCCAGATCCTATGTCAGAGCAGATGGCTCCAGAGTTTGGTGTCTTATCAGTGGGCCTTACTTTAAAATTCGTGCTCTTGAGAGTAGCAGAGTTGGACTCTAATATGTCTTCCCTGCAAATGGTTCATCTGTCCCTTCTATTCAAACTTATATTTGGTGCTGAAATTTGTAGGTGTACATCAAGAGTCTGGAGTCTTTAGGCTGTCCATGTGCCAACTGTGCCCTGAATCTTGGCGGAGCTGCAACTCCTACTCTACAGCTCAGTGGACTCACCCAGGACACCTGGCGGGGAGATGATGATGGACAATGGCCATCCCAGGGAATGGAAAGAGTCTTCAGCTTCAGGCAGGATAATCCCACCCATCTTATCCATGGGATATAAGCCCCTTCTCAATTGGAGGTGGAGTGGACATCACCATCCCAGACTCCTCAGTATGTGGGGAAGTGCTATGGATTAGAGTGGACTTACTGGTATTCTGTTATACACATATTGTGATTCAAGCAATGGAAGAAATTACAACATTAATGTGGAGCCAGTGGCCGCTGGATGCTCTGAAGGTAGGGAGAGGAAAAGCAGTTGTAATACAGGTGTTTTTTGGGACTTAGGAATTATCCTGAGTGACATTGCAACGACAGATATAGGCCATTTTATATCATCATATAACGTGCAGAACTGTGTGGGAAAGAGTGTGGTCTACAATGTGAACTATGGCCCATGCTTAATGGCAAAGCCCTAAGATGTGTATATCCATTGCAGGTGATGTGCCACACTAATGAAGGATGTTTATGTGGGAGGTTGTGGTAGATGTGGGAGGTGGAGCATATGGAAATCCCCTATAATTTGTGTGTAACATTTATGTAATCTAAGTAGTTAAAAAAATAGAATAAATTGTTTTAAAAAGTGAAATATGAGAAAATAAACATTAATTAAAATTTTCAACTATTAATATTTATGTTCACATTCATACATTGAAATTCCTATGTTTATATTCTAGAGAAAATTGTATTTCCTTGAAAAAAGTCTCATGCAATTTCAAAAAAAAAAAAAGAAAGAAAGAATTGCCTTACAAATAAATCACCCTATCAAGAAAGTGATGGTTTTCACTCATGAATATATCTGTCCAATCAAATGAAAATCCAGGATAGTGTATTTTAGGCCTGCCCTTTTCAGTAATGATCTTTCTCAAATTATTTTTATTTTTTCTCTTTGGCCTTTAAGATTAAATACATTTGTAGACCTCCATGACTTTTTTTCTGGCTCATATGCTTCCTCATTCCTTGTCTCCATTCACTCATTCTCCTTATTCCAGCCCTGCTAGGATTTATTTAGTTCTTTATATATCACGGGATGTTTTTAAATTAGTGACTAACACATATAAAATTCTCTCATTCAAACATTCTCACTACACTCTACCACATTTTCCAATCCAAAGCCTGCATACTCCTGTGATATAAAATCAGAATAATTTTCTCTATAAACTTTATGAGATCCTTAGCTATGGAACACCCTATATGTGCAAAGTAATTGCTCATTTACTCTATAATACATATAACACTTGCATTATTTTATTTATTTATTTTAAAGAAATTTTAGATTTCATAAATGTAACATAAAAAATATAGTGGATTCCTATATTCCTCAATCCCACCCCCCTCCCACTTTCCCACATTAACATCCTTCATTAGTGTTGTTTTGTTACAATTGATGATCACATATTGAACCATTGCCACTAACCATGGATTATACTTTACATTATAGACTATTTATACTCTGCCCCTACATGAATTTGTAAGTTATGACAAAATATGTAATGGCCTGTATCTGTCATTGAAATGTCATGCAGAAAAATTCCAAAGTCCCAAAAATGTCCCCATTTTACACATATTTTTCCCTCTCCCTTCCTCAGAACCACCAGGGGCCACTGCCTCCCCATCAATGATAAAATTTCTTCCATTACTAGAATAAAAATAAGTCTATAGTGAAATAAGAGTAAGTCTACTTTAGTACGTTATTCATTCCCCAGTCTTGAGGATTTTGGGATGACGGTGCCAACTGTGCCTCTAACTGAGAGAGGACTTTGTTTCCATGGAGCAGATGGATGGAAATATCTTGTGTGCATATTCTCTCTGTCCCTTGGGATGGGTGTTGTCTATCATCATCACCTTGTTAATTGTCCTGAGCGAGTCCAATGAACTGGAGAGCAGGTGTTGCAACTCTGAGATTCAGAGCCCAACTGGCACATGGAGGGAACAAAGATTTACATCCCCTGGACATGCACCTACCATGCACAGTACTATCTAAAGGTTCAAATAGAAGGGATAGAAGAGCCATGTGTAGGGGAACCACAAATAAGTCCAGCTTTGTCACACTGGGGATCATAAGTTCCAAGGTAAGGCCCACTGGCAGAGCACCAAAATCCTGAACTGTCTTCCCAGCCTATAGTGTCTGGATGTCTCTAGAGCACTTAGCAGCCCCACTATTTGAGGAAATATTTCCTGTGGCAGTAAATGATATCCAGCTGAGACTTGTATAAGCATAACCCCAGGGATGCTTTTGCATTATTTTTAAATATGTATTTTTCCAAATAAACTAAATATATGAAGAGGTCTGGAGCATGTTCATCTTATTCATGTTGTATCAAATATATTATTCTACTGTCTGTAGCCAATCTCAACAGGATATTTTAAATGAATTAACAAATGAATTCATGAGTAAATCAGAAGAAAAGTAGTATATTGTGTAAACAACCCCAGCTCTATTCTATAGATAGTAAGTTTAGGTGTCTAATTAAGAGTCAAATTTGCAAAGGAAGATAAATAAATTTGGGACTTACATCAGAGTAGTAGAATGAGGGCTCATGAACAAACAGATGGTCATTGAATTTGTGAGCATTTGAGAGAGAGTTAAGAGGAGACTCAAAAGAAATTGTTAAATGTCAAACTTTTAAGAACCTTTTCAAAGTCCCAACTCCATGAAAATATTCAATATGTTAGAATTTATGATATGTTCAAGTAAGATATCATCATTCACCGTAACTAAGATAGACTAAAGGAAGCAAATAATAATTTCAAAAAATCATTAGAGAGTGAAATTTGAAATAATGAACAAACTTCTTAAGTTTTGTTGGCGTTCAGGAACTGGGATGGTGAAAACGGTGCTACGGATGAGAAAGAAAGAGACAAAGAGAAGAAGAAACTGGGATCAGGGGTCTCTCTGTCCGATATGGAGAGAAGAGCCCAGCCACATCATAAAGTGTGGCTTTTATTTTTGCTTTAGAACAAAGAAAATACATATGAGCATGTGCAAGGGCAATAGATACTTGACAGTTACATCTTACTGAAATCAACAAGTCTTAAAGGTCAATGGCTCAGTTCCTCTTTTCATTCCTGCAATTCACAGACATTGTAAATCTTATTTATCATTCAAAGTACTCAATAGAAGCTCAGGATGTTTCCCCACCCAGCTACTATAAGATCCTATCTCATTATCTTGAGACTAGGGTCTTATCTCCTACATTCCAGGTGTCTTCTACATTCCAGAGTGATCTGCTTACTGTCAGTAGTCATGGCCTTTGAATGAAACTCCATCAAAGTTTGTTCAAACTTACACATTGCAACACCAATTTTATATGTTTTGACAAAATGTATAATGGCTTGTATCTGTCATTGCAGTATCATGCAGAACAATTCCATGTCCCAAAAATATCCCATGTTACACATAATCTTCCTTCTCCCTCCCCTCAGAAACTATGGTAACTACTGTTTTTATATCAATGTTACAAGTTTTTACATTAATGGAATAATAAAAAGTCTACTTTAGTCCACAGTTGCATTACTCCCTTATATTTGTTCATTTCTCAATCTTGAGGAATTTGAGTTGGTGATGCCCAATCTTCTGATTGAGAAGGAGCTTATATACCATAGGCCAAATGATGGAACTGTCTTGCTTGCAGTTGTAGATACTTCATGTTTTTTCAGGATGGGCAATGTCCATCATCATCTTTTTGTTAGCTGTCCTGTTTGAATCTCATGAACCAGATGTAGGTGTTGCTGCAACTCTTCTGAGATTCAGGCCTGAACCACCATATAAATAGCCTGAAGATTTAAATTGCTGGGACAAATATTTAATGGGTATAGTGCTAGTTATACTTTCAAGTAAAAGGGACAGTAAATCATATGTGGGAAAATTATAAAAGACTCAAATTCTGATACATTGGTGAGAAAGGTTATCAAATATTCCAAGGTAAAGCACACTGAGGAATGCTAATTTCCTGGGGTTCTCTGCCTATATTGTCTAGATGTCTCTAGAGCCCTGTAGCAGTTTGGCAATTTGATGTAGTTATGAATTCCAAAAATAGATATCAGATTATGCTTGTATACTGGTCTGTTAATCTGGGCATGGTTAAGTTATGCGTAGGGTATTGACTGGGCCACGTCAGTAGGGTGTTGAGCCCCACCCATTGGTAGGTGGGGTCTCAAAGATAAAAGACCTTGCCAAGGGCAGAGTTGGAGTAGTTTTGTGTTGGCATTCTGATGTTGGAGTCTTCAGTTGGAGCCCCAAGAATTAAGAGAGCTTGATCATGAGGAACGAGAGAAGGCCCCAGGAAAAGAGATGAGCCACTTGCCTGAGAGTCTACAGCTGGCCTTGTGGAGAGAGGCAAAGCTTAGAGAACCTCATAGTCTAAAGTTGACCTTGTGGAGGATACAGAGGAGCTGAGCCCGGAGAGAAACAGAGCCCTGGGAAGAGAGGAACCCAAGAAGCCTGAACCATGGCAAACATCGGCAGCTGTCTTGCTCCAACACGTGGCAATGGACTTTGGTGAGGGAAGAAACTTATGCTTTATGGCCTGGTAACTGTGGACTTCTACCCCAAATAAATACCCTCTATGAAAACCAACCAATTTCTGATATTTTTCATCAGCACCCTTTGGCTGACTAATACAGAATTTAGTACTGAGGAGTGGGGAAATGCTTTTGC
>JAQZBX010059740.1:0-17458 GCA_029593785.1 Cabassous unicinctus
AGGTGCTAAAAGGAAAAATCTGTCAGCCAAGAATTCTGTATCCAGAAAAGTTGGCATTAAAAAATGAGGGAGAGTCCAAAATATTCACAGACAAACAAAAATTAAGACAGTTTGTCAATGAGAAACCTGCCCTTCAAGACATACTAAAGGGAGTTCTGCAGGTTGAAAGGAAAAAACAGGAGAGAGAATTGTAGGAGACAGTAAATATAACTAAAAAGATAAAAAGGGAAATAAAAAACTCCATATGGCACACATAAAACTAAGGAAAATATGGTTGATATAAGTAATTCCTTGATGGTAATAGCATTGAATGTTAATGGATTAAACTCTCCAATCAACAGACACAGATTGGCAGAATGGATAAGGAAATATGACCCATCTATATGCTGTCTACAAGAAACTCACCATAGACACAGTAATGCAAAGAAGCTGAAAGTGAATGGTTGGAAAAGAATTTTACATGCAAACAATAACGAAAAATGGGTGGGAGTAGCTATATTAATAATGGACAAAATAGACTGGAAATGCAAATCTATTGTAAGAGACAAAGAAGGATATGATTTAATAATAAAAGGGTTAATTTATCAAGAACAAAGAGCAATCATAAATATTTACACATCTAACCAGGGCACCTCAAAATACATGAGGCAAACATCGGAAAAACTAAGTGGAGAAATAGATGCTTTTCCAATTATAGTGGGGGATTTTAGAACACCTTTATTATCATTAGACAGAACATCTTGACAGAAGATCAATAAAGAAACAGAGACCTTGAATAATACATTAGAGTATCTGGTTCTAATAAACATATACAGAACATTACACTCAAATGCATTGGGATATACATTCCTCTTGAGTGCACAGGGAACAGTCAATAAATTCAGAAAGATTGAAACTATACAAAGTACTTTTTCTGATCACAGTGTAATGAAGCTGAAAATCAGCAAGGTACATAGAACCAGATTGAGCAGAAAGATATGGAAGTTAAGCAGTACACACTTAGAGAATCAATGGGTCAAGGAAGAAATTGCAAGCAAATCAGTAACTACCTTGAAATGAATGAAAATGGCAATACAACATATCAAAACCTATGTGATGCAGCAAAAACAAGTCTGAAAGGACAATTCATAGCCATAAATGCCTATATAAAAGGAAGAAAGAGCTAATACCAACAACGTAACTGGAAGAATTTGAAAAAGAACAAACTAATCCCAAAGCAAGTAGAAAGAAGGAAATAACAAAGATAAGAGCAGAGCTAAATGAAATTGAAAATAAGAAAACACTAGAAACAATAAACAAATCCAAAAGTTGTTTCTTTGAGATTAATAAATTGACAAATCCTTAGCTAGACTAACAAAGAAAACAAGAAAGAAGATGCAAATAAATAAACTAATAAATGAGGAAGAGGATATCACCACTGACCATAAAAAATAAACAGTATCATAAGAGGATACTTTGAAAAATTGAATGCCAACAAGATGGATAACTTAGAGAAAATGGACAAATTCTTAGAAACACACAAGCAGCCTACAATGATGAAAGAAAATATTGATGAATTCAAGAGACCAACCACAAGTAACGAGATTGAATTACTCATCAAAAACTTCCCAACCTAGAAGAGCCCAGGACCAGATGGCTTCACAGGGGAATTCTATGAAACATTCCAGAAAGAACTTAAAACAATCCTGCTTAAACTCTTCCAAAAAATAGAAGGGGGGGACACATTTCTTAACTCATTGTATGATGCCAATGTCACCCTAATACTAAAACCACACAAAGACGCCACAAGAAAGGAAACAGAGACCGTTAGATCAATCTTTCTAGTGAACCTAGATGCTAAAATTCTTAACAAAATACTTGCTAATCATATTCAACAACACATCAAATGAGTTTTACACCATCACCAACAGGGTTTCATCCATGGTATGCAAGGATGGATCAATATAAGAAAATCAATCAAAGTAATACACCAAATTAACAGATTGAAAGAAAAAAATCACATGGTCATCTCTACAGAGGCAGAACAGCATTCAAACAAATATAACATCTTTTCTTATAAAAATATTTCAAAAGTTAGGAACAGACAGAAACATCCTCAACATGATAAAGTGAATGTATGAAAAACCCACAGCTATCATCATATTCAATGATGAAATTCTTAAAGCTTTCCCTCTAAGATCTGGAACAAACAAGGATGCTCACTGTCAACGATCTTCTTTAACATTCTGTAAGGAATACTTACTTGAGCACTTAGGTAAGAAAAATATACAAAAGGCATTGAAATTGTAATGGAAGAAGTAAAAATTTCAATATTTATAGATGACATGATGTGATACATAGAAAACCCTGAGAAATCTAAAGCAAAGCTTCTAGAGCTGATAAATGAGTTCAATAAAGTGACAGGATACAAGATCCATATGCAAAAATCTGTAGCATTTCTGTACACCAAAAACGTGCAATCTGAGGAGATAAGAAAATAAGTCCCTTTATAATAATAACAAAAGAATCAAATAGCTAGGAATAAATTTAATTAAAGATGTAAAGGACTCATATACAGAGAATTACACAACACTGTTAAAGAAAATCAAAGAAGGCTTAAATAAATGGAAGAATATTACCTGTTCGTGGATAGGAAGACTAAACCTCATTAAGATGTCTGTCTTACCAAAACTGATTTACAGATTTAATGTAATCCCAATAAAAATTACCACAGCATTTTTTACTGAATTGGAAAAGCTAATTATGAAATTTTTTGGAAGTGCAAGGGGCCATGAATAGCCAAAGACATATTGAAAAAGAAAAATGAAATTTGAGGCATCACACTACCTCATTTTAAAATATACTACAAAGGTACAGTGGTCAGAACTGCTGGTATTGGCACAAGGATAGACATACTGACCAAAGAAACAGAACTGAGAGTTCTGATATAGATTCTCACATATATGGTCAACTGGTATTCAACAAGTCCACCAAGCCCACTCAACTGTGAGAAAATGGCCTCTTCAACAAATGGTGCTTGTAGACTGGATATCCATATCCAAAAGATTGAAAGAGGAACACCATTTCACACTTTATACAAAAATTAAATCCAGATGGATCAAAGTTCTTAATATAAGAGTCAAGACCATAAAGATCTTGGGAAATAACAGAGGGAAGCGTCTACAAGATATTGTCGTGAGAAATGATTTCATGAATTTTATGCTCAAAACATGAGCAAAGAAAAACTAGATAATTGGGGCCTCCTTAAAATTAAAAATGTTTGCAACTCAAAGGAGTTAATCACTAAAATGAAAAGAGGGCAGACTCAATGATAGACTATATTTGGCAACCATATATCTGATAGGGGCCTAATATCCAGCATATATAAAGAAATCATTCACATTGACATAAAATAAGAAAAACATTTAAAAGTGGGCAAGTGATTTGAATAGACACTTCCCCAAAGAAGAAATACAAATGGTTAAATAGCACATGAAAAGATTCTCAACAGCTGTAGCAACAAGGGATTTGCAAATCAAAACTACAATAAGATATCATGTTACACCCATTAGATTGGCGACTATTAAAAAAATAGCAGAATGCAAGTGTTGAAGAGGATGTAGAGGAAAGTGAACACTTATCCATTGCTGGTGGGAACGTAGAATGGTGCAGCCATTGTTGAGGACAGTTTGGCAGTTCCTCAGGAAGTTAACTATAGTACTGCCATATGATCCACCATTCCCACTGCTGGGTATATATTCAGAAGAATTGCAAGCAGGGACATGAAGAGGTATATGCACACCAATGTTCATAGCAGCATTAATCACTGTTGCCAAATTTTGGAAACAACTTAAATGTCCCTCAACAGAAAAATGGATATGCAAACTGTGGCATGTACATACAAAGGAATATTACTCAGCTGTAAAAAGGAATGCAGTATTAACACACAGGATAACATGGATTTATCTTGAAGACCTTATGTTGAGTAAAGCAAGACAGGCACTGAAGGAAAAATATTGCATGATCTCACTGATATGAATTACAAATTGAGACCAGGAGATGCCACCATGTGACAAAGGGCAAGGAAGGCTGGCAGCCAGCCCTAGAACAACATGATCTTCAGGGCAAAACCATCGTCTTGGCGACGACTAGCTTTGAAATTTCTTTTAGCCTTAAAATTGTAAGGGAGTAAATTCATGTTATTTAAGTCAACCTATTTCATAGCATGTGCTTGAGCAACCTAGGAAACTAAAACAATTTACCTCAAGAAAGTGAATAAATATTAACAGGTGTTTGGTCAGTTTGTTGAACAAAACTTTAACATGATAAATTTAATCAGTATTCCATAGGGTTTTCTGGTATTCTATTATTAATTTAAAAGGAAGAATAAATTATTTTCCAAATCACCTTTAGATTCCAGTGAGTAATTATAAATGAGTAATTATAGGGTTCTCCAATAGCCTGTTCTTTGAATGTGGATAATAAAAAGCAAAGTAATCAACACAAAATAGAAGTGTCATAAGTGGAATATATAACCATTATGGATCTCAATGCTGACTAAAGTTTTATTTGTTACTTGAACCTAAAGTGGTCTTAGCTGGCTAATGAAATAACAAATGATTTTCCAAGCAGTTGCACCAACTTATGTGTACAAACAAGCAATATATCCATATATCCTGGTTTTCACAACCTCACTAGCTATTGGTGCATTCAGATATATTTCTTCCATCTACTGATTTTGTGGCGGTACCGTATGGTTAAACATTTTATTTTCATTCAATACTAATCCTGAAGAATATACTGCTATGTTTAAAATAAGGTATGTGTACTTCCTCCTCTTGATAATAGCTTTCTTAGGCCTTAAAATTTAATTTTAAGTGGTTTAAGATATACGAATTCAGTGCCCTTGTGTTGGTTTTATAGAAAGAAACTCTTCACTGCAAACTTTTTAATGCCAATAGTTCTGTAAGTTTTCTAGATACCAATTTCCTCTCTTCCTTTTGATTTAGTTCAAACATGATTCATGTCTGAAATAATTATTGTTATACCATTATTCTTTTTCCACTGTCCCTCATTCATCCTTCATATATATGTATACATACCTATACAAATATCCATAGTCATATACATTTGTGTGTATATATATATATATATAATCTTTATGTTATTCTCAGAGTTTATTGAACTGGTATATTTTTAATTACCTCTTCATTTCCTTGGTTCATGGTTCATGGCCATGCACAGTCATGTAACTTTGGTTTTATTTGCATGAGTGTATTCATAAACCCAATGATCCTAAATAGTCTTTCCTTATGTAAGAGGAATGTGTGGTTATTATGTGTTTCTGTGATTTGTGGTATTTATAAGAAAATGATATCTGTGGCAAGGTCATAAAGAACCAGTGAACTTACAGAATTAACTTGAGGGTGAAGGTGGAGATAGCATCTTAATATACTGAAAATGTCTACTAAGAAATGCTGATAAATACCCATGGAAACAAACAAAAACAAAAAACAACTCAGTATTATTTTCTTTTTTCTCCCTTTCCTTTCACTTTGTTTGGTGTAACATCTGGGGGTAATTGGATTTGGTGTACCTGCCTCTTGCTCACATGGAGGGATGGGGAGTTGCCCTATGAAGATTTATCTCTTTAACCATTGTCTCTCTTTGAAGTTATTTCTACTTCTGCCAAGATTTTCAATATCTCATGCATATTTGATTTTTTTAAGGTAAGCAAGTGAATAAAGAATTTATTGAGAAATGAGAGAAAAGAAAAAAAGTACGCACCCCAGACAGGGGAGTGGCATGCTACAGGATGAGATGTGCCCCCCTATTTGATTTTGAATTCCAGATCTTAAGCATATTATCAGATGTTTTGCCTATTAAACTTATAATATTCATTAGTATTCATTTTCAACCAGAAAAATATCTATCCATTACTATAAATCTATAAGCACATACATGTGTGCACACACATGCACACACTCCTATATGTGATGGATGGATGGAGGGTTAGGTAGGTAAATAGATAGATAGATAGATACCAGATGATAGATGCAATAAATATCTATCACAAGGATAAAGTACTGCTTTATTGGTTTTATGTATTTATGAATGTTGAATCTTAACATAAGAATGAAATTAAATTTTATTCTAAACCAAAGTAATATGTTGTTTTCTGTAAATCAATAATACTAAAGTTAAAAAAGTTTAAAAATGTGGAAATCTGAAACCTATCAATTATTACTACAGACCACATAACATGTACATATAAACAATTAAAATGTGTATACTGATGATTTCATGAAATATATATATTCCAAATTCAATATTCCTATTATACCTGCTATTTGTGTTTCTTTATTCAAAGGCTATTTTACCAACATTTAAAACATTGCCCTATATTTATTATAAAATAGTGCATGGAGAATTTTTGAAGATTACTATGGAAATATATCTCTAAGATTTAAATCTACTTATTTTCATAACACTCTTTAGGAATTAACATTATTTTCTCAATTTTCTAATACACCTATCTGCAATATACTTATTGTCTGATTGCATTGTGCATAAGTGTTGAACACTTTTAAATCAGAAATTGAGCAGATGACTATGTGTTTTTCAAAAAATGTACTTTATAGCATTTTTGTGGTATTACACACTGTACTTGTCTCATCATGTGAAATTCAGTGTTCATTTAATTGAAAATAACAAAGGATTTTCTTACAAATTTGTGGTGGACTTGCGACTTAAAAAGTTTTAATTTATTTCAATTTGTGTATCTTAACATATCTTTCAGAGAAAATATAAAGATATAGAAAAAATGAAAGAATTATACAGTGAAGAAATATATGCACATTGCTTCAACTGCTATGAGTCTTTGACTTTATTGCTTTATTACATGTCTGTTCATGTATGCATCATTCTTTCCACTCATCCAAAAGTTTTTTCATAATTTTCTTTATCTCATAAAATTAAATATTAATATACTTATTCAATGTATTCCTAATTTTATAAGTAAAATATAAAATATATAACTATCAAAAGAAACAGTAGACAATACTATTAAAGCTGCAAATTTATTGAAAGAGAAGCTACTTGGGCAGAGAAATCACTAAACAAGAAATTTGGAGTGAGAGTGAGAGTCAAATGGCAAGCAGGTTAAAAGCAGCTTATGAAAGCAGTTAGGGGATTCTGAAGGGACAAGTTACAATAATTGTTTGACATTGAATTTCTTCATTAAAACAGATGTTTTGCAAAGCAGGGAACAAATGTAAATTAACTACTATAGCATATGTGTCTTTTTAAAATAAGCTATCACTACCAGATGGAGACCTTCTTATCATTAAATTTGCTCAATGTGTAACCTATCAGGAATTCTCTCCTTTCTCCTCTGTATTAGTCCTTGGCCATTTTTCTTCTGTTTTAAAAAAATCATTATTTGTATCAATGTTACAAGTAACTAAATTAACAACTACAGTAACAATAAATCTGCTCTGTTCAGAGGTCACACTCCTTCCACCCCGATTTTGGTTCATTCCTTAATCTTGATGGGTTTGGCACGATGTCTGCTTTGCCTTTTTCAGACTGAGAAGAGATGTAGAGGAATAGAATTGTTTTGCTTGCAGTTGAAGATACTCAATATTTTGGATTGGAGCTGTTCCTTATAATTTTGTTGGTTGTCCACTGCAGGCCCAATGAAGAGGAGAGCAAGATTTGGCCATATATCTGCTGGGCTTCAGGGCACAATCAGCATATGAACAATCCTAAGTCTTTTCATCTCTGAGAACTATACCTTACAGGTAAGTTGAAAATTATAGCTTCATATAGAAGGAGTAGACGAGTCATGATAAGGAAATTTATAAATGAGTATATCTATGTTATACTGGGAAATGTTTTCATAAATTTCCAGGTAGGTCCCACTGAGGGGGTGTTGATTTCATGTGACTGTGTTGCTTGCCTATGGTGTCTGGACACACCTAGTGTCCTCAGGAGCACTTTTGTGTGAGGTGTTGTTTACTCTGGCAGTTTGTGAAGTCTGACTGAGGCCTGAAAAAGTTTAGTCCCGGAATGACTGCTCGACTGACTTTGAAATCTCTTAGACATAAAAAATATTTTTTACTTAGTATTTTCCTTTTGATCAAGGTCTTTTCCTAATGCATTGGTGGTGAATGCTTGATAATAATCCCTTGGTACCAGGGAGATTTATCCCTGAAATCATGTCCCACATCAAGGGGAGGTAGTAAGTTTTTTGGCAGAGCTTACCTTAGAAAGAGGCCACATATGAGTAACAAGGAAGTTTTCAGGAGGCAACCCTTAGATATTACTTACAATTAAGCTTAATTTCATTATTGCAGGAATAAGGCTTGTAAATGCAAGCCTTATGGTTGAGGGCTTGGCTTATTGGCCTGTTTTCTTTGATTAGGCAAGACTTACATAAATCAGAGCATTTTGCCCTCTTTTATGAGAAAGTAGCAGGATTATCCACAAAAAAAAAGTTTAATAATTTGTTAGCTACTGTCTGGGCCACTATTTATCCAGGAAACATACCTATGTCAAAAAGGATACATTTATATCCCATAGACATATGTAGCTATATAACTTTCAAGATGCTCAAAAGACCCTGTGGGTTGGGACACCTGACCATATCCCATTTTCACTATCTTACCAGCATTATGCTAATTGACAGGTAGAAAATAATTTATATACTTGCCTTGGTTCTCATGTAAACCTTTTCACCTGTACTTTCAGAGAAGCCTCAGAGTGAAACAATATAATAAGCAAGAAACTTCCATTGATTCCATGGCATATAACATTTTTCTAAGAATAAAATTTGCAAAGTTCCCATACCCTCCCTCTCATTTTTGAAACTTAGCATTGGTGTGATAACTTTGTTAAATTGAAGAAAAGATGTTATTATTTTGGCTCTTGTACATATTTTGCTTTAGGTGCATTTTCCTCCATATAACAACCCCCCTATGAACACCCTACAAAAGTGAGGTATATTTATTAAAGGTCCTAAAAGAACATTTTTATTATTCTATTATTAACCATAATTCTTGGTGTTTTAGGTTGCTAAAGCTGTTGGGAGCAAAATACCAGAAATTAGTTGGCTTTTATAATGGAATGTATTAGGTTAAAATTTTATAGTTCTTAGGCTGTGAAAATGTCAAAATCAAGGCATCATCATCAGAGATGCTCTCTTACCAAAGTTTGGCTGCTGGATCCTGGACTTCTGCCATGTGGCAAAGCAAAATGGCAGATCTGCCAGCCTCTCTGCCTTTTTCTCCATGCTCACCTTCTCTTTCAGATCCAGTTTCTCTCTATGCCTAGCCTTTTGGGGGTCTATTTGCTTTTGTTGATATAAGGCACCCATAAAAAATTAAGACCCATCAGGGTCCCGCAATCTAAACACAGGTCTTTAAGTGAAACTATCTAATCAAAAGCAATTGAATCAAAATTTACCTTAACTGAATCTAAATGAAAGTTCCCACATAGAATAGGTTTACATGCATAGGAATATATTTGCTTAAGAATATAATTTTAGGGGTCCTGCAAAAGACTCAAATAAGAACATATGGCCAGAACAGGGTTCTCTGTGTTATACAAGCCATTTTATCCTCCAGTTTTCCTTCTAACAATATAGTCAACCCAAATTGTCCTCTTTCAACCACCTTTACAGACATACTTCTGTGCTGTTAATTATACTCACACTGTTCCTTGATGAATATTTATCTTCTAAAATACTCCGGGCCATATTTCAGAAAGGGGACTGCTTATGGCAAGTTCAAATGCAGGTTGCCATTTTAATTTATTTAACAGTTTCCATTTTTTATCATTTTCCCCATTATTTCTTTGGGAACTTGGTGAAAACTTTCATTGATCTCCTTTCGTGTTTAGCAAATGTAGAAAATTCATTTTGTTGCTGTGTTCTATGCTTTCCTCTTTATTTTTGATGATTGTTTCCTTTTCTTGATTACAGTGAAGTTTGTTGGGTGGCCAGTCTATTATATAAAAGATTACAGCTATGACTCATTTTATTACTTCAGTCTTGAGCCACCAGGGACAGTACAATTTTAAACCATTTTCCTTTTGTTAACTACCTTGAGAACAACATTCTGTCTTGAAGGTGAAAAAGAATATGAAAAAGAATATTGAAAAAACTGAAAATATATTGCTTGAATTTTATAACTAAATATATAAATTTAAAATGTGCTATTTGTCATGATATTGAACTAAATCAAGAACTAGGCTAGGAAATATGTTTGCCCATTTAAATGTTTGGTCCTGATATCATGAAATAGACATTAAATTGGTCAGTTAAAATATTTCAGTAATTTACCACTGTGCCAGATTTATTAATATGAAAGCCACATTTTTCCTTTGTATATAAAAGCTGGTACACCCTTGTTGGACAATGAAAGTAACCAGCACCCATCTGTTTTTTAAAAGCACTGATGCTCTCAACTTCAGGCTGAAGTTTTTGAAGAACATTGAGTATTCTGTTACATCTTTGAAGGTTGGGAGTATGTTTTTTTATGAGTTTGAGGATTGATGCAAAAAGGATCCTAAGTTAATTATGTAAATATCATTTAGATGGAGCAAGATAATTAATTCCACATCTTCCTGACCAACAATGGAGAAATGCTTTATATAATTTTATATATTTTTTCCTGTAAGAAATAAGCATTCCAATGATCTAAAGTTAGGATGAGAGTTGATGGAGAAAAATTCTTGAAAGTCTATTGTTTTCTTTCTATTTTTTGAGGAGGTCTTACTAGCATCAACACATTGCCATTTTCAAAAAGAGTGAGATAGTCTGAGCAAACAGAAAACATTTCTCTGTAAGTAATAATCCATGTATATTATTTCTGATTAATATTTTGAATTTCCATTCCAGATGGGATCTGAATATTGATCAAATCATGTTACATTATTTTCCATGTGCCATTGGAAATTTTGCCATTGAACCAACATCTACTTTTCATGGTTTTCTTTATGTCTATAAACATATAATTATCAGAGTCTTTTTTAATTTCTGTGTCATTGAATATGGCAGTCTCATCTCCATCACCTGAATTTAACCAGATTCGTTGGTTATATAACCAGTCTAGAATGTATCCCAATTTTAGTTCTGACTTTTTCAGTTTTCCACACATGAAAAACAGTTTTAATCACAAAGTTAAAAATTGTGAAAAGCTGGCCTAAAGCTTCAAGTAAAATCACCTAATGCCAAAAACATTTACTATATTGATCTGTAGAAGGCTTGAGTGATTTTTTCACTGTAATCCAATTTGTAATCCAATTTACCTCTCATGTTGGCCCATTGGTCAATTTCTACTGGATAGAACATTGTTTCAGGTCCATTTTTTATCATACAGATATTGGCAAACCAAGAAATCAGTTGGATTTATAATGCTAGAAACACTTTAATGACTGAAGTTATGGGATGATGTAAGATTAGAGTAATAATACTACTTAATAGTAATGTTATTTTAACTCAGGGTTTTATTTTGAAGACTAGAGAAAGGATGGAAAATAGGTTTTTGAAGAGGATAACAAAAGAGTAAAAACAAAATTATAAAAACAGATAAATCCACGAGAGAATTTTGGTGTAATGGCATAAAATAAATTATATCTGGTGCCCTTCATCTTATCTGGCTTAGTTATAAGTTCCCCTTTTGAGCAACCACCCCAGTTATGCCTTCTCTGGACATACCCACAGCTAGCATTGCATGCACCTCCATAGGTATGGATTATATCAGCCAACCTCAGCGTCTATGATCAGCCCCTGCTACTTCTCAATTGTCCCCTTGCCACTTCTGCTCTCTCCTGCTGCCTAATTTATTAGCAAGGCATTTATCTTCATATAGCTTGGATGATAAAAACTGCTTGCAGCTTCTCCAAATGGCCCTTGCCACATCTGCTATTTGCACCCTATAGTTTGAAAGTACCAACTGCCAAGATACAAGGGAAAGGCCTCTCCTTCCCTACTGGGTCAGGTTAAAGGTAAGAGCCCACCATATGCTCATCCCAGCCCCTGACATGACCAGATTAGAAGAGCAAGATTAGACAAGGCAAGGCCGCTCCACCACCTTCCTTCTTTGAGCTCCCCCTCCAAGATCTTTGATCTTGCAAACCTGTCATTTCATGTGTTTACACCTCATCACCTAGAGAACTGCCACATAATGTCAAAAACACTTAGGGCAATAGATCCTTGGTCCATGCTCTTGAGTGGAAGCTGTCCACATCAAATGGCATCAATGGCTTATTGGTTATTTTGGTAAATTTTAATTTTGGGCCATATACCATTTCATAAAACCACCTTGGAAGTGGTACCAGTTTTAGCTGGGAGTAATGTACTCAAATCACAATTCCTTCTAATATGACAGCTATATGTGAAGTTGTCAAACCTAATAAGGCTCTTTTAAGCTAGGCTAATCATTGGTTTTTCTCTGTCTTTTCCAGAATATGAAGTCATCATATTGTGGGTTCTGGCAAGTTGTCTTTAGGTGATGGGGGTTGATAAAAGCTTCTATAATCTGTGGAAAACATCCCTGAAATATTCCATTAATTTCTTAGAGTACTGGAAAAAATCTCCCTTCACTAACATTAATCCCTTCTAGTGAACTGTCCCTAGTACATGGGCCACCCTATAATGATCTCATTTTGGGACAAAGGATATTTGATTGTGTAGTTCTCAGGGCTATGACAACCAAGATTATTTTTGGCGAAGACAGACCAAGTGAGTCAGTCAGATAACATAGTTAACTTTAATTTAAATATCCCAAGGATTTATTCCACCTGACCAGAGAATGAGGATGGCATGGGCAATGGAGGTGTTGCTGATGGGAATCACTCAACACCCTTTTTTGTAATCTTTCAAGTAAAGTGAGTTCCAAGGTTGCTTGAGAATCAAAGGGTGCTCCCCGCATTGGATAAACATTTTCTAGTAGTTTTTCTTACATTTTTAGCATTCTTTTATGACAAGGAAATGCCTCAATCCATTCAGAGAACATGTAAACCAAGAAACATATATAACCATAACCTATTGAAAGTGCAGGTTGGTAAAAGTACATCTGCCAATGTTCAAATGGTTCAGAAGGGAGAAGGCAAAGATTTCAGTGATACATACATTAATGATTTTGCCTGGATTATACTGCTGGCATGTATAATTTTGATTATGTTTTTTTTTAACTGCCTTATCAAAGACTGTCTGCCAGTATGATGTTGTCACCCTTTTCATTTCTTTTATATTCCTTAGTGGGTAATTTCATGGAGTGCTCACATGTAGTTTCTTTCACAGACTCTGGGGCAACAAGGGCACCATTCGTTTCTTCCCAAAGTCTTCTCCCAAAATTTATTTTATAATCTTTTGACACTATTTCTTTTTTTCAAAGTCAGAAACATTTTGCTGACTGTTAGCGAATTCATTTGGAGTGGGCTTATGAGAGACATGAAAAAAATCTTGATGTCTTTACAATTTATTGAGTTGGTAGTTTGTTTTTCCTATATTCTTGCTCAAATCTGTTAGTGTGAGCCAGCATTTGTACCACAGCAATTTTTCTTTTTTTAAAAAAGCACTTTAAGTGATTACAATGCTTCTCTTAGTTCAGATACTTACTATTTTTCATTTGGTGCCTAATGACTTCAGAAAGCTCTATTGTTTCCATAAAATTTCAAAATCATGAATTACTCCAAATGCATATCTACTGTAAGTATAAATATTAAAATATTTTACTTTAGTTAAAAGGCCACCTCTACTTACATGCTTTATCTCAATTTTCTAGGTTATGGTGAGGCCAGGAGCTTGTTGACCTTTTATTGCCTTTACTATAATGGTTACCTCATAGATTGCTTGATATTTATCTGTTTCAGTTTTTAAGATAATGCACATCTACAAATAAGATCAAGTCTAGGTTAATCAAGGATCTTTTGTGTGTGTGTGTGCTAAGTCCGGGCCTAGTGATTATAACAGAGAAACTACAATATCACAATCTTGAGGCAAACCTTCTTCAGGCAGGGGAATACAGTGCTGGATTTAAAGTATTATTGTGGAGGATTTAGGTATTTGAAGGAGAGAATAGGATTTCATAAAAGGTCAGCCTTTGAGTTGATACATGCTGAATTTTTCCTGAGATTAGAAACTGGTAGGGTGTGCTTCTTTTAACCACAAAGCAGGCCCTTGGACCAAATCAGCTGACAGCTCTACTAATTTGATAGCAGCAGCTACTGCCTTTAGGGAACAGGGTATGTTCTAGCCACTGCATCCAATTGCAGACTGGAATCTCCTAAGGGTCCCTGATGACTCCCATATCTTCCAGAGAGGATCCTTAATGTTTTATTGTGATTTTCATAAACATACCATAAAATGTTTAATTGTAATTGGATGTAAGCTTTAAGTTGGAGGGGGTGGAGACTATGAATTCTATTTGAAGATGTTTAAAGAACCTTGTGGGCATGTATTTGACACTTTCTTGAGCTTTCAGTTTCACAAGCATTGTGAAATTGACAGAAGGAGCAAGGTTTATATAGTAACCTTAATTCTCATTTAAAGTTCTTTTTTGTTTTGAAGACAAAGCTCTGATCTGTAGCTGATTGCAAGCTCTTTCAGGGAAGTAGTAGAGTAATACAATGTAATTGATCAGCAATCTTTGTTCTTTTGCCAGCACATAGCAAACAAAGGAAGGAAGGGTTTTTATTATAACTAGGACAGGATGCCATTGGCTGAGTCCACCTGAAATCTGTGATCTGCAAAGTGGGCATCAGAGGAGGAAGAGAAAGGGTGAGCTCATAGCTGCTGTTTTAACCCCTTTATTTGTCCTCCCCAGAATCTCTATCTGGCAGATAAGAGCAAAATTCTAACAGCCTAATTTGCAGAAATGTAAAATCCAGTTATAAAATTCATGTGGAAGGGTAGGGGGCTCCAAAAACCCAAAAACATCTTGAGAAAGAAGAATGAAGTTGGAGGACTCACACTTCCTAATTTTAAAGCATATTTCAAAGCTACAGGCCCTAAACAGCAAGGTATTGGTATAAGGATAGATATACTGAACAACAGAATCAAATTAAGAGTTCAGAAATAGACCCTCACATCTATGGCCAATTGATATTTGACATAGACTCCAAGTCTACAAAACTGGGAAAAATAGTCTTTTCAACAAATGTTGCTGGAAAAATTGAGTATCTACATGCAAAAGAATGATAGAAGACCAGTCGCACGTCATATCAAAAAACTAATGCAAAATCTATCAAAACCTAAATATAAGAACCAGGACTATAAAAGTTCTAGAATAATATGTAGAGAAGCATCATCAATATCTTGTGGTAGGCAGTGGTTTCTCAGACTTTATACCCAACACAAGCAACAAAAAGAAAATAGACAAATGGAATCTCCTCAGTGTTAAAAACATTTGTGCATCAAAGCAATTTGTCAAGAAAACGAAAGGCAACCTACTCAATGGGAGAAGATATTTGGAAACCACATATGCAATAAGGGTTTAATATCCAGAATATATAAAGAAATCCTAGAACTGAACAATAAAAAGATAAACAACCCAAATAGAAAAGGTCAAAAGAATAGACATTTCTCCAAAGAGGATATAGAAATGACTTAAAAGCACATGAAAAGATGTTCAAGATCACTAGCTATTAGGGAAATGCCCATCAAAACCACAAATAGGAATTACAGACCAGTAACACAAATAAATATAGATGCAGAAATCCTCAATAAAATACTTTCAAATAGATTCCAAAAGCACATTAAAAGAATTATACACCACAACCAAGTGGACTTTATCCCAGATATGCAAGTGTTGATCAACACAAGAAAATCAGTTAGTGTAAAAAACCACATCGCTAAATTGAAGAATAAAAATTACATGATCCTCTCAATTGTTGTAGAAAAGGCATTTGATAAAATACAGCACCTTTCTTGAATAAAAAACACTCCAAAAGATAGGAATAGAAGGACGTTTTCTTAATATGGTAAAATGCATATATGAAAAACCTACCACTAGTATTGAAAGACTGAAACGTTTCCCGATGAGATCAAGAATAAGAAAAGGATGCCCACTGTCTCCATTATTATTCATTATAGTGCTAGAAGATCTGCTAGAGCAATTAGGGTAGACAAAGAAATAAAAGGCACCCAAATAGGAAAGTAAGAAGTAAATGTTTCACTATTCACTGATGACTAGAACCTGTATCTAGAGGAAAAATGTACAACAAAGCTACTAGAATTAATAGACAAGTTCAACAAAGTGGTAATATACAAGATTAATATGCAAAAATCAATAGCATTTCTACACATTACTGATGTGCAATCTGAGGAGGAAATCAGAAAAAAAATTCCATTTATAATAGCTAGTTAAACAATCTAATATTTAGGGATAAACTTAATTAAGGGCATAAAGGACCTATATTTGGAAAACTACAAAACATTGCTAAAAGAAACTGAAGAAGATTTAAATAAATGGAAAGATATGCTGTATTCAGGGATTGGAACACTAAATCTCTTAAAGATGTGAATTATACCTAAACTAATTTACAGAATCAATATAATCCCAATAAAAATTCCAAAAGCTTTTTTTGCAGAAATCAAAAAAGCAATAATCAAATTTATTTGGAAGAGTAAAGGGCCCTGAATATCCAAAAATATCTTTAAAAAGAACAAAGTTGGCAAACTCTCACTTTCTGATGTTAAAGCACATTACTTAACTACACTGGCAAAAAACAAACAAACAAACAAAATAGAAAAAACAGCATGGTACTGGCATAAGGACAAACAGATTGACCAATGGAACACAATTGAGAACTCAGAATTGGACCCTCACATCAACAGGCAAGTGATTTTTGACAAGGCTGTTAAGCTCACCCAGCTGGGCCAAAATAGTCAATTCAACAAATTGTGCTGGGAGAACTGGATAGCCATATTCAAAAGAAAGAAAGAACACACCATCTCACACTTCATATAAAAATTAACTCAAAATGGATCAAGGACCTAAATATAAAAACAACAACTATAAAACTCCTAGAATAAAATGTCAGAAAACATCTTCAAGATCTTGTGTTAAGTAGTAGTTTCTTAAACCTTACACCCAAAGCATGAGCAACAGAAGAAATAACAGATAAATGGGACCTCGTCAAAATTCAACACTTTTGCACCTCAAGGAAATTTATTAAGAGTGAAAAGGCAGCTGAGTCAATGGAAGAAAATATTTGGCAATCACATACCTGATAAGGTGTTTTTTTTCCTGATTAGGTTTTAATATCCATTATATATAAGGAGATCATACAACTCAACAATAAAAAGACAAATTATCTAATTAAAAAATGGACAAAAGACTTGAAAAGACAACTGTCCAAAATAAGAAATACAAATGGCAAAGCAACACATGAAAAAAATATTCAACATCACTTGTGATTAGGGAAATGCAAATCAAAACTACAGTGATATACCATTTCATACCTATTAGAC
>JAQZBX010059741.1:0-17459 GCA_029593785.1 Cabassous unicinctus
CTTCTTCTTCTTCTTCTTCTTCTTCTTCTTAAAATAGCATATCCTGTTACTGTTCGCGCCACAATGTTCGCGCGCGCACGGATAGTCACCATCTCTACCACGCCTAGCAACTCAAATTACCCAATCATGTATCGACACCTAAGCCTTAATGCACTTCCCCTTTCCCTGCTTATAAAAGAGCTGATTGTAACCCTCACGGCAGAGCAACGGAAGAGCTATGTTAGTAGAATAAAGTGCACAGCCATTTTTTTACACGTGTCTATGCCTCATTCCTTCGCTGGGTAACTCGGAGTCTCAGTTGATTTGTCCCGCGGGTCGGGACACTTATAGAGCTATATTCTTCAAATATATAACCTTTTGTGGTTTTAAATTAGATTATTTCCCAAATTTTATTACAAATTTTTAGGCTACAGGGTACTACTTACAGAGGCATTTTTATGTAGTAGTAAAATGTGTGAGCTCAGACCTCTGAATGCTAGAGTTCCAATCCCAGTACCGTCACTTTGTCACTGTGTGACGTGGGTGAGATACTTATTCTATGCTTCAATTTTCTCATTCATAAAATGGGGATTGTAGTATTTCCTTCAGTTTAGAACAGTGTTTGGCACAATCTAAACACTCAATTAATGTTAATATAATGTCATGTAATTAATGTTGCTTATAATTATAATTATTTTTATAATGTTATTGTGAAACAGATAAATTTCTAATTCACAGGTTTATGTATTTCGCCTAGGTATTTTGACTAGTTTCTTTATTTGCTAAAGGCAGATTTTCTTATTGGAATTTTCTTATTCCTTGAATATTTTAATTGACCCTTAACTGTTCTTTTCATGTAGATTTATTAAGTTGCTATAGTTATTTAGAGTCTAAAATTCTGCAGTCTTTGCATTATTTAGGGTAGGCTAATGCTCAAGATATATAATGGTCCAAACACAATGGAAGTTTATCTTTTGCTCATGTAACAGTACTGTTAGATGAACAGTTGTGAAGGGTGGCCTTCTTCCATGCAGTTACTTAGGCTGTTGGAGTCTCTGTCATTTTTCAATGTGACTTTTCAGGGGTCGTCCTCATTTTCACCAGCCAGAAGGGAAAGACAGCACAGAGGTATGCATATAGAAGATAATTGTAGACCAGGCCTGGATGTGGTGCACATACTTTTGCTCACATCCCACTAGCTAAAACTCAGTCACATGATCACTCTTCATGTTTATCAGGAAGCCTAAGAAATGAGGTCAGCTGTCTGCCAACAAAGATGAGACCATGGATTTTGGTGACCAGCTAGCAAATAGCAACTCTTTGCTGGTTGCTAAATGATTTATTTCCTTATGAATAATTCTGAAAATTCTGTAACTTTACAATCTTGCAAATAGTTATTTATTTTAAAAAGAAGGTAGAAATTTTACTTTTCCTCTGGTTTGCCCTTCCTGCTGGTTAAAAATAAAAAACAAACCAAAAAAAGGCTATCATGGTCTGGAACATTTTTAGGATTTATTTGTAATGACTAACGATTATATTGTCTTCTAAGAAATATTAAGTGATACTAGAACCTAAAGTATATGTGTCTCGTCAATGCTTTTTTTCCATTTTCCATTGTTTCCATTTTTGTTATGAGAGATTCATCAGGTTGTTACATGGAACCCTTTCTTAGCAATGAGGCTCCAAGTTGTGGCTTATTATTTTTCTAGCAAAGTAACAATTTATGGCAATAGGTCATCCATTTAGACCAATGGTTCCACACCTTCACCCATGAATGCCTTCAAAATTTATGTGTTCATGATGTCTGACCTGGAGCTTTTTCAGCATCTTTTTTGTCCATTGGACTCCAAAAGTATTATTTTATTTAACACTTCTAGCCTACCTACATTGTAAAACAATTTAAAAATAGATAATCTTATGTGAAAATGGGTAAAAGTGACAAATTTGTTCTCTCCTTTTTATGATAGTTTTTCCTCTATGTTTTTAATGTAGTCTTACTTGATTCTCTGGTAATTTTATTACCTTTGATGTATTTAAAGAATCTTTCATTATTGGTATGGAGGTCTTACAAGGTGCTGTTTAAATTCTTTTTAGAAACATATATTAACTAGCTTGCACATGGCATATTATATTCTTCACAATTGGGTAATTTTTCCATTTTTAGAAAAATGACTTTTCTTCAATGATAACCTTTATAAGACTGGGTGGTATTCTGCAACTTGGCTATAATTACATCTCAGAGACTGAAGATGTATGCTCATTTGTGTTTTTCCCCAGGATCTCTGAGAAGTCCATGCATGCTTTAAACTAGAATGTTGTTCTTTGTGATTTACGTGAATTAAACTTGTCTAATACAACACTGTGAGGTAGCTACTATTGTTTTCTTCACTTTACAGATGAGGAAACTGATAACTGACGTAAGATTACCTATCTGTTTAGTGGAGCACTTGGGTTCCTAGCCTAAGCAGTCTGCTTTCCAGAGCCCACACTCTTAACTGCTATTTCTGAGGCTCATCCAGAGTTGAAGTTTAGTACTGTGAACATCATGAAATATCACAGGGTGAGAGATTCCAGGGTACAAGAGGAGCCTCCATCAAATTTGTTTACCATGGGGTCATCCTCATGCCCATGTCCAGGTGTTCAAGTGAAATCACAGGAAACAGGTGGATTGAATGAATGGAAGGAGATAAGGAGCAATAGGCTCTGCTGAGAGTCAAGAGAGAAATAATGAAGGTTAGAAGAAGAAGGGGACTTCCATGCCCAGGACTTTGGAAGAAGGGATGAAGTTCAAGGCTTGACTGTATCACTAAATGGTAAAAATGGTTCAAATCAGGCCGGCCCTATACCTGTGCTCTTAATTACCTGTGCTCTTAATTGCTTCACCAAACTATATTGGCTCATCATTATTTCAGGCCACCTAGTTTCCTGCACAAAATTCTCTAAACCATTACTTATCATCTTGTTTGGTGACTTCCATATACAAACCAATGACCCAGCTTGTCTCTAGAGCACATGTCTGAGACACTTAAACAGTGCATAGAGAACAATTTGAAAGTAAGAAGAAAATCGCACAAACTGCAAATGCACTGTTACTCTGTGCCTCCATTTCATGGGAAGACTTAAGAAATTCCATGGTAGTGATGCTTTCCTGTTCTCTCTGGATTGGAATGTACCCTCACCCTAGATTTTCACATTCTTTAAGTGTTTTTCCTTTTCCCATTTCTTCAGTGATATTTTTAAGTTGAAAGCCATGAAGTCAGGGGATAGATCACATTTAACATAAATGGCAGTAAACTGCCCAAGCATTGAGGGTATTATATAGACATAGTGACTAAACAAATAAGCTGTGATATTAAGTTGTGTTTTCTTCTAGCTGGAAATGGTACTGAATAGCCAAAACACAGAGTGTGATTTATTTTTTGTCATGCTCTACATCGGCAAGAAGGACATATATTAGATGCTTGGAAAATGCTTAGCTGCGAATTTATGTTCTTCACTATTGGTCTTCATTTGTATGTGTTCTGGGCAACTTTAGTCTTTTCCGTTCCTCTTTTCAGAAAGAATAACAAATCTGACCACCTTTTTACTATATGTTTCCAAATTAACTAGCAGTGTTATTCTTTATTTAAAATGTGAGTGTTCTAATATTGACTTCTCCTATAATGATAATCTTATTGATGGAATTGAAAAGATCATACTAACATTGTGATTTATGATAATAAAGTATTCCCTATTTTTATTCTCTTCTCATCAATAAGAAAGTGGGATTAAGAGGAACATGAATAAAGATTATATTTGTAGAACCTGCAAATGTTTATTAAGTATCTAGTTTGTGTCAGAAGCTGAAGAAATTCAGAGAAAGGGACGGTTATTTTCTGTAAGACTTAAAAATTTTGTTTCAGATGATAACATTCTGATAAGAGCTATGTTTTAAATCCTTTGCTAGCTGTGTCAGTTTTCTCAGATAGAGAATGGAGATAAAATACCCATCTTATAAAGTTGTTGTGAGGAGTAAATAAGATAGTGCATTTAAAACACTCATCCCAATGCCTGCATGCCTGCATATAACTGTTATTTATGAGACTTTGTCCACACTTACACTCTTAACTATTTATTTTCCTCTGTTTTCTCTTTTATTTTTCTCCACATTGCTATCAGAACCAAATTCCAAATTTGATGGTATAACACCATCTGTTCTATACCATCTTCCCAACTTTAAAAATCTGTAGAAGAAAGTCTCAGAGCATTTAACAACTCACCAGATGACCCTAACCTTCCTTACCAAACCATCTTCTGCCTTGACCACCCACTATGTGGTGGCCCAATAGGCCATGCACTGTTATACTTAGCTTGTGCTCTTCCTTCTGCCTAAAATTTCCACTATAGGCCTCATCCCCTCTTCTCACGCCAACTCAAAGAAACAGTTCTCTATGGGCAACTCAAAGATTCCTCTTATACTTCCCAGGCAGAATATTTTGCTCCCTGTTTATTCATCTCTCTTTAGCACTTATCACATTGTTAAAATTAATTAAACTAGCTCTCCCTCTAGCTTGGGAGTTCATTGAGAGCAGGGACCATGTCTTATTCATTACTATATCCCCAGAACCTAGTAGACGCTTGGCAAAAACTTGTTGAAATAAGATATTGACATCTGGTTTAATTACATTTTGATCTAAGTATGTTTTTATTATTCTAGGTTCTGGGCCTTGTCCAAAACATGAGTGTTTTCCAGTGTCCAAAATGTAAACACAGAACTCATATTTTTGGTGCTGATGGTGCAAGGAAGCTAGCACGGACTCTTGATCTTGATGTTTTAGGTAAGATCAGGAGGTTATTTTGCAAAGGAAGTAGCCGAAGGGAAAGTGGAATGAGGAATGGTGATGAAGAGTATGTCAGAAAATGATGAATTGCTTTTGGTTTTGTGTTTTAAATTAAGTTAGTATGTCACAGTCCTATATGCTAACCTTTCTTTGGCCTTTTAAAATACTTCATTAGTAGAAGGTTTTTTTGAATAAGGAGGTTTGCTCCGCCAACTATGATTAAAAGCTTCTTTTATAGATAACTAGAACTTGAATTTTAGAAGAGTTTTGTGGTCTGAATACTGTGATTTGATGCCCAAATTTTAAAGAATAGTCATCAATAGTTCACTTAAGTTGGGGACATACAAGTGTATATTAAAATATCTGTTCAGTGTGTTGTAGCAACCTCTGAATGCATCTGTTCTTGGTGCATATGTAAAAATGCTTTCTTTATCAGCTTTGTATTTATTAGTCATTCTGCATTAGGCTTTCCTTTTTATATGTATTTGCCATGTCTATAAAATGGCACCTGAAACTTAGATTATGTACACTATGGCCCTGAATTGAAAGATTAATTAATGTTATTAGGAGGACTCAAATCATGTATTAAATGAACAAAACACAGATTTAGGATGAAACATGATTTCTCAAAAGCCCACAGGAAACTTAATGTACTTTTTAGAAAAATGTTTTGATAATCTAATTATAAATGAGTTTCTGTTATGGGCAAAGACAAATATTAGATGCTGAATAAGAGAGGCATTGGGTGAATTATTAGTTTTAGGTAGTTAAAAAATCAAGATCCCTTAGAGATTGAGGAATTTCAAAATATTCTTATTATAATTAAATTACTAGGAGTTGAAGTTAAATGTATTTTTTTCTTTTTATGCTTTTGCCCTATAGCAGTTACCACAATACCAGGTGAATACTAATGATATATTGTGATACATTGCTATAATTATAGTCACTAATTATATTCTGCAACTGTTTTTCATTTAACTAACCTAGAAAGTTCAGTTTCCCAAATCTGCATAATAGCATAGCAGATTGACATTCATTTATATAATAAAGTAAATGTGTAATTATTATGGCATTATTGAATTATGCTGGCAATATTGTAATTCCCTAACTTACATTCGTTATTTAGAATTTGAAGCATATCTCCAAGAGAAACAATCTCACATCTGGAAGTTACATTCCAACTAATAGCACGCAAATGTATGGTTACCCTAAAAATGTGTCAGAAACACTGATTACTGATCACAGGAACTGAACAGTACTATAGACTATAGACTGTTATGTCTAACATTGTTATGGGAAAAATAATTCAGAGTTCCAACTTTAGGACACATCTCCCTTTAATGCAGTCACGGGATTCCAGAAGGTCTCCAAACTAGAGCAGGCACTCCAGTAATGAAAAGGTTGGAATTGGGAATGAGTTGCTGAAGGCATGGAAAGAGCTGTCATAGCCATTGCTTCCTGTTTGGTTGAACCCCTCCAGGAGTCCTTAACTGAATCTCTGGCAGCCTTTTATTTTCATCCATTGGGTTGTATTTTAAATGATTATTTGGTAAAATGGCTGTTCAGAACCATATCCATTATTTACCCACAGGTACAGTAACATACATAATAGGTAAGGTCTCAGATCACCTCACATAAAAACCCTTTATCCTATTAGGTGTCTGAAGTATACTCTCCTTCCTTCAGACCTAGCCCCTCAAAGACGCTTTTCAAGCCCAGACTGCTCCCCACTCACTCCCCACCCTTTACTCTTTTATCTCTCTCCAACTGTTTGCCTGTTACCACTCTCACTCTGCCACCTATTGTTTTATAACAAGATTTCCCTCCTCCCTGGTCTATACTTCTATGCTTATAGGTAGGGTTGTGAGTCGCTGGAGGGCAGAAATGATATCAATAGGTGGCTATATAAAGGCAGTTTTCCTTTATTTTTTCTTCCATTACTGCTGTGGAAATGAAAGGATTCAGGATTCCTTGCTATTATGGCAGTTCATAAATCGAGAGAAAAAACCTCTGTGGATTTCTAAGCATTTTCTAAAACATATTTTCCCTTGCATGCTCCTGTGAGTTTCCTGGAGAGTCGTAAGGTGATCCAAAGAGTAGACATCAAATTCACAGAAAAGCTAGCCTTTGAATGACTACTGAAATATTTGTTTTGTCATTTGGCTATTGAATCTTTAGGAAACTCTTAAAATGTTGATTAAGATCCAAAACTTGCTGATAAGAGGAGCAGGAAAGATCTGTTCTTCCACCATGTACTTTAATAAATGGTAATAAGTTTGTATTTTTATATACTTCTGTATTATTTACATTGCCTAGCATGATGCTGAATGACTTATATAAAACACACATACATTTCAATAACCTTTGTATGGACTTGGAGTGGTTCTAAAAATGCTGTGAGGAGTCAACTCTTTTACTTAAGGCTTCATGCATTTTATTTCTCAGCATTTTGGCCTCATTTGCAATGGTGAGGTGGAAGGAATGTATTGGATTATGGGTCAGAGCATTTTGCTCCTAAATTTTACCACCTCATAGTGTATGTCCTCAGGAAAGACACACAGCCTCTCTGATGTCAGTTTTCTTATCTGTATTATGTAGGCTCTTATTGATAGATCTTGGGAAGTAAGATCTATCAAGCTCACAAATTATATAATGCTACCTAAATAAATAAATAAGAAGAGAAAAATAATTCTGTCTGATAAAGAGCAGATAGTTAATAGCCCTGGCTTACTTTTCAATTGTTCTCATAGCCCACTCATCTGCCAACATCAGAAAGATTATTTTGTTGTACTTTTCTTAGGCTGCTTTTCCTCCCCATCTTTTTTTTCCTCTTCAATTTCCTCTTATTATGTGATATGATGTCAGATATTACAAAAAGGTTTTATAAATGTCTTCCAAACCATTCCTTGCTGTAAGACATCCAGCAAAAAGTAAATCAGAACTCTTATCCTTTGGTTGCTGCCACATAACTTTCATATATACCTCTATAATCACTGCACTACCTCAAATGGAATATTTTGCTCTTAATTTTCATTTGAAACTCCCTTTTCAGAGACTTTGCAATTTGTGTTAGAACTCAAGTTGATTTGAATTGATTTAGCTTCAGGTTTTGTTTCTTTCCAAAATCCAAATAGTGAAATTCCAAATACCTAAATGAAATTTTCTGGTACTAATGGATATCCTGTGTGCTCTTTTAGGAGACATTCCCTTACATGTTAATATAAGGGAATCTTCAGATACGGGCCAGCCGATTGTGTTTTCACAGCCTGAAAGTGATGAGGTAAGTTATATTTTAAAGTATGTATATATATAATTTCTTTTTATAAATACAGGATATATACTTTTTGATGTGTAGGAAAGTTGAGAAGATGAAACTTACCTATTTACTAATCCTATGTAAACAAGGCTTAGTTTACTTGTCCAAAGCATTTTTAAGTTACTATTTTTTTTATAATGTGGACATGTCAGTACTGACTCTGAACTATCAACTGAACAAGCTCACCTGTGAAGAATCATCACCCAATCAGTTTTCTCATAAAGAACATGAAAAACGAGAGTTTGTAAAATTCTCATCTTGCTGGTTAGCAATAATCTCACTGCCCATAGGTATTATATTTCAGACTTAGAAGTTCAACTGATTGCTGAGAAAAGGGAACCTAATGCCTAAAGTATTGTATTGAATATAGGGAAATTTTATAAACCTTTAAGAGATGGAATTTTCTTTGCATTTTTTCTGATAAATACGATTGGGAAGTAGATTTTCAAAGTTACTGAAGCTTTACAACTTTAAGCATAAAATCTTTTATTTAATCTTTTTTAAATAGAAATAAAATCAATCACATATATCTCTTCTTTCCTTAGTAACACTTGCTATTTAAGTTAGAAACTGAGTCATCATCTGATATATCAGTTTTGATATAATTTTTGTCTTCCTTTGCTGAATGGCCCCCATTTATCTTTTAATCCTCATTTTTCCCTTAGGTAATGGGTATAACTTTATAATACTGTGATTTTTTTTTCCATCTCTAACTATTACTTCTTTCATTCTAGTTTACTTCCTCCAATATTTTGTGAAGTAGAAAATAAAAGAGCCAAGCTTACTTAGATCTGTGAAAAAAGTAAGAGTAAATTGACAGTCAGGAATCTTGGATAAGTAAAGTAGATTCATTTTGAGTTACCTCTTTCAGGGGCCCACAGGTCCTTTCCCTTTTTTGAGGGTTGGCAGTTATGCTACAAGTGACTGAATTACTGGGAATGTGAGCTCTGAGAAAACACAGCCTAACAGTTACCTTTCCTCTGACTTTTAGGTATTAAATGTTAAATTTTCTTTTCAGCCTTTTTTTACAAATGTTTCAGATAACCAAAAATTATAACCCTCTATCTCTTTTATAATTAAACTCTGGCGATCCCAACTACCATAGGTGTGTTTCCTTTTATGCGGTAGATGAAAAGTTGCATGAGAATTGCATTTTTCTTTTAATTACACTCTTTTTTAAAAACTTTTTATTTTGAAATAACTTCAAACTTACAAGAAAGTTGCAAAAACAATACAAAAGCAATTATATTCCCTAACAGATACCCAGATTTATCAACTTTAAGCATTTTGTGACATTTATTATATCTATCTATTATCTAAACATTTGAGAGTAGGTTGTGTACAAAGTGCTCCTGTAATGCTTAATACTAACAGGTACATTTCTTGAGAACAAGGACACTCACTATGTAACCACCTTAAATATGGCTATCAAGTTCAAGAAATTTAACATTGATATAAAGCACACAGTCCATATTCCAGTTTTTTCTGTTGTCCCAATAATGGTTTTGTTTTTTGTTTTTTGTTTTTTTGCTAGGTTGGAAGACTTTTTAAATTAATTTTTATTTTTATTTTAGTAACATATATACAACTGTATTCAGGTGTATTATTCAGTGATGTTAATTACATTCACAATGTTGTGCTACCATCACCATCATCCATTACCCAAACTTTTTCATCATCACATACAAAAATTTTGTGCCACTTAAGCTTTAACTCCCTATTCCCAACTCTCTCCCCAGCCTCTGGTAACCTGTATTCTACTTTTTGGCTGTATGAATTTGCTTATTCTAATTATTTTATATCCATGAGATCATACAATATTTGTTCTTTTCTGTCTGGCTTATTTCACTCAACGTATAATCTTCAAGGTTCATCCATGTTGTTATATGTATCAGAACTTCTTTCCCTTTTATGACTGAATAATATTACATTGTATGTATATACCACATTTTGCTTATCCATGCAGCACTTAGGTTGCTTCCATCTTTTGGCAATTGTGAATAATGCTGCTAAGAACATCGGTGTGCAAGTATCTGTACAAGTCCCTGCTTTCAATTATATGTATATATATATAATTAGAGAAATTGTGAGCTTACAAAACAATCATGCATAACATGTGGAAATTCCATACATCACCCCTCCACCAACACCTTGCATTGTTGTAGAATATTTGCTACAGATTATGAAAGAATATCATCAAAATGTTACTACTAGCTATGGTCCATAACTTACATTTGGTATATTTTTTACATACACCTCCTTATTATTAACACCATGTATTAGTATTGTACATCACTTCTTTTTAGTTTAATGAGAAATGGGATTGCCAGGTCATACAGTAATTCTATAATTAATTTTCTGAGGACCCACCAAGCTATCTTCCACAGTGGCTGCACCAATTTACATTCCCGCCAATAATGAACGAGTGTTCCTATTTCTCCACATCCTCTCCAAAACTTATTTTTCAATTTTATTAATATTAGCCGTCCTAGTGGATGTGAAGTGGTAATTTGTCGTTTTGATTTGCATTTTCCTGATGACTAATGATGTTGAGTATCTTTTCGAGTGCTTTTTGGTCATTTGTATATCTTCTTTGGAGATAGGTCTATTCAAGTCTTTTGCCCATTTTTTGATTGGGTTGTTTTATCTTTTTTGTTGTTGAGTTGTAGGATTTCTTTATAAATTCTGGATATTAAATCCTTTTCAGATATGTTGCTTCCAAATATTTTCTCCCATTCTGAAGTCTGTCTTTTTACTTTCATGATGAAGTCCTTTGATGCACAAAAATTTTTAATTTTCATGAAGTCCCATTTATCTATTTTTTCTTTTGTTGTTTGTGCTTTGGGTGTAACGTCTCAGAGAGCATTGCCTAATACAAGATCCTGAAGATGCTTCCCTGTGGTTTCTTCTAGGAGTATTATAGGCCTGGTTTTCCTGTTTAGGTCTGTGATACATTTTGAGTTAATTTTTGTGACTGGAATGAAATAGGGATCCCCTTTATTCTTTTGCAAATGTATATCCAGTTTTCCCAGCACCATTTGTTGAAGAGACTATTCTTCCCAATTGAGTGGACTTAGCACCCTTGTCAAAAATCAATTGACCTTAGATATGAGGGTCTGTTCCTGAACTTAGTTTGATTCTGGTCTATATATCTGTCCTTGTGTTGGTACCATGCTGTTTTGGGGGGCGGGGGACGGGTTGTGTTTTTTTTTTTTAAGATTTATTTATTTAACACCCCCCACCCCCATTTTTGCGCCCACTGTCTGCTTTCTGTGTGTTCTTCTGTGTCTGCTTGTATTCTCTTTAGGCAGCACCAGGAACCATTCCTGGGACCTTCTGGAGTAAAGAAAGGTGCTCAATCTCTTTCTTGAGCCACCTCATCTCCCTGGTCTGCTGTGTCTCTTATTGTCTCTCTCCTATGTCTCTTTTTGTTCCATCATCTTGCTGCATCAGCTCTCTGTGCAAGCCAGCACTCCTGCACGGGCCAGCTCACCATGCGGGCCAGCTTGCCTTTCACCAGGAGGCCCCGGGAATTGAACCCTGGACCTCCTATATGGTAGATGGGAGCCCAATCGCTTGAGCCACATCTGCTTCCCATTGTACCATGCTGTTTTGACCCCTGTAGCTTTGTAATATGTTTTAAAGTTAGGCAGTATGAGTCCTCCAACTTCATTCTTCTTTTTAAAGATGGTTTTGGCTATTCAGGGTCCCTTATACTTCCAAATAAATTTCATGATTGGCTTTTCCATTTCTGCAGTATAGGCTGTTGGAATTTTGTGTGGGATTGCATTGAATCTGTAAATCACTTTGGGCAGAATTGATATATTGACAATATTTAGTCTTCCAATCCATGAGCGTGGGATATCTTTCCATTTATTTAGGTCTGCTTTGATTTCTTTTAGGAATGTTTTATAGTTTTCCTCGTATGAGTCTTTTACATCCTTGGTTAGATTTATTCCTAGATATTTGATTCTTTTAGTTGCTGTTGTAAATGGAATTTTTTTCTTAATTTCCTCTCCAGATTGTTCGTTACTAGTCTATAGAAACACTACCAATGTTCATATGTTGATCTTGTACCCTGCCATTTTGCTGAATTTGTTTATTAGCTCCCACAGCTTTGTTGTAGATTTTTTGGGACTTTCTATATATAGGATCATATCTGCAAATAGGTAAAGTTTCACTTCTTCCTTTCCAATTTGGGTGCCTTTTATTTCTTTTTCTTCCCTAACTGCTCTGGCAAAAACTTCCAGTACAATGTTGAATAAAGGTGGTGACAGTGGGCGTTCTTTTCTTGTTCCCAATCTTAGAGGGAAAGCTTTCAATCTTTCACTGTTGAGAATGATGTTAGCAGTGGATTTTTCATATATGCCCTTTATCATGTTGAGAAAGTTTCCTTCTATTCTTAGTTTTCTAAGTGTTTTTTTTTTGTTTTTTTTTTTCAAGAAAGGATGCTGGATTTTTGTCAAATGCCTTTTCTGCATCAGTTGAGATGATCATGTGGAGTTTTTAAAAATTGATTTTCTTATGTTGAACCAATCTTGTATACCAGAGACAAATCCCACTTGATCATGTTGTATAAATCTTTTAATATGCTATTGGATTCTATTTGCTGGTATTTTGTTGAGGATTTTTACATCTACATTTATAAGAGATATTGGTCTGTAGTTTTCTTTTCTTGTGGTATCTTTATCTGGCTTTGATATGAGGATGATGTTGGCCTTGAAGAATGAATTAGGGAGTGCTCCCTCCTTATATTGGTTTGCTAGGCTGCTGAAAGAAGATAGCATAAAATGGTTGGCTTTAACAATGGGAATTTATTAGCTTACAAGCTTATAGCTTCGAGGCCATGAGAATGTCCAAATCAAGGTGTCCTCAGGTGATGCTTTCTTCCCAAAAACTGGCTGCCAGCAATCTTTGGGTCCTCTGCCACGTGGCAAGGCACATGGCAGCGTCTGCTGGTCTCTCCCTTCTTGTCCAGGTTTCATTGCTTTCAGCTTGAATTGTTTCTCTCAGTGTATTAAATAAATTTAAACCACTCTGGGCCACACCTTAACTGAAGTAACCTTATGAAAACCTACTTACAATAGGTGTGCTTTCACAGGACTGGATTAGCTTTAAGAACATGATTTTGATAGTTCCAAACCACCACACTCCTCTTCAGTTTTTTGAAAGAGTTTGAGCAGAATTGGAGTTAAGTCTTCTTGGAATGTGTGGGAGAATTCCCCTGTGTAGCCATCTGGTCCTGGGCTTTTCTTTGTTGGGAGATTTTTGATTACTGATTCAACATCTTCTTGTTATTGGTCTTTTGAGATCTATTTCTTCTGGAGTCAATATAGGTTGTTTGTGTGTTTCTAGGAACTTGTCCATTTCATCTAGTTTGTCTAATTTGTTGGCATACAGTTGTTCATAGTATCCTTTTATGATCCTTTTTATTTCTATGAGTAATTACACACTTTCAAATTCCTCCTGAGAACAGACTATTTAAAGAAATTCTATGGCAATTCCTTACGAATAATTACTTTCTAGTTTTTTTTTCAGTTATGAATTTAGTGTTTTGTTGTGGGTTTTTTTGTATTTTTTCCCGCTGGTCCATTGTTGCTTTTTTCTTTTAGATTCTCAAAAAGCAAGGAACATTGCAAGAAAGTTAAAGGAATGTAATATAATAGAGAACATAATAGCAATCATCCAAAGATAATATGATTTTAAACTCTACACAACATTGTTTATGGAATTTTGGGGGGGTTACACGTTTTTATAATCTGATTTACATATACATAAATATTAGACCCATTGCTTTACTTTTGCTGTATGATATTTATGAGAGTCCTAGGACAGTGCAAATTTTGAAGTTTAGACTAGATTTAATTTGATGAGGTCTCAGCAAAAATAATGAGAATTTCATGTACCATACCATCAGCCTTGAATTTGAAGACTTCTGATCAATTTTAAGATTTAGATATGGCATGAAAAGAAGCAAAACCTGATATCTTGTATTTGATCTGCTTCCATGAAATATATTACTTCCTTCTCTTAGATTGCAGGCATTCATTGTGATTAATCATCTTCCTAATAATAATAGCACTTATAATGTGTCAGGCACTATTCATTATTTTATTTACATTACATCTATCTTCACAAGTTAATGCAATATGTAAATAGTCCCCATTTTACAACTGAGACTCAAGAAAGTTAAATAATTTTTCCAAGATCACAGAGCTGTTAGTTCCAAGATGTGATTAAAAGACAAGTCTATTCTTTACAAATGTTGGCCTCTTTCCATTATATCACCTTCTGTGTCCTATACTCATAGCTACAATTTCTTCAATTCCTTTAAGAGGCAGGTACAGTCTTTAAGTGTATTAAATACACTTACTTGATTCTCATAGCACCATTATGAGAAAGGTATAATAATCTCTGGTTTTCAGATGAAGCTATAGAACTTCATTTACATTAAGAACTTTTCCAAGATAGTATTAGAGGGCAGATCCATCCCCAGTTCTGACATCACAGCTGACGCATTTTCTTCCCAGTACAGTATCTGCTCCCCTTCCTAATTAATGTCAAGGTTAGTTCAGTATCTGTCTAATATGTGTGTGTGTCTGTGTGTCTGTGTGTGTGTGTATATAAATAGAGAGAGACTAGTTTTCTGTTCAACTACTTTCCATAATATCAGTGAGAACTAGAGAAGAAGGTGAGCAGTCTATCCCTCAGGTGCTATTGGAGTACACAGCCCAGCACCATGGCATAATACAGAAAATCCCTACCTGGATATGAGACCTCTCTGAAATTATATCCAAAAGGTATGAATGTGTATTTTTGTGGGGAACCAGACAAAGGTTTTGTTAGATTCTCAGAGGGGTCTCTGACCCCAAAAGAGGATTAAGAATTAATGCATAGAGAGAAAAGCACTAAATCTGAATCTGCTTGGGGTTTTATTACCAAGTCTCTCACTTTCTAAATGTGACTTTAAGCAACTCAACTTTCCTAACCTTTCTGAAACTTTCGCTCCATCTATAAGATAATATCATAATGAAGAGGATTAAATGAGATGATACTGTGAAAATGCTTTGAAAAATGTCAGTAGGATACAACTATGATTATTTATTGCCCTCTGAAGTTTCTTGTACAAAATGTCTTTCCTCTTCCCCTTAACAAAAAATTCTGAGTCCACTTATGCCCTTCCCCTTATATAACATCAAATAAATGTCACCCTTTGATGGCATTTACAAATAAGAATAGCAGAATTTTAGTTATGAGATGAGTGGCATTCCCAGTTTCAGTATTAAAGATGTTAATTCTTAGACCTTAGGAGACTGTGGTTGAGTCCTGGAATCAGGATCCTTCTGATTAGTCTTGTGATGACTCTTACTCCTGATATGCCTTTTCCCTCTTCCCCTACAAAGTCAGATGGAAGTGTACTTTCAGAAGCTAGTCACAGTCCTCTCAACAGATCCTGTAGTATTCATAAAAGCTTAAATGCTCATGCTACTTGCATGTTTTCATTTAAAGAATGAAGGAAGCATTTACTTGCCAACATGATAAACTTCTGCGAAAGTTAATGGGATAGAACCTATAAAATTAGTTGTTAATAATTATCCTTTTATACTGACACTAGTATTGTTTGCTTTTAGGTAGTTATAACACACATGCAAAATTGTTAATGAGTAAAGATTTCATCTTTAGCTTTTGATCTTCCTTCTTACTCCACTTTCTATTCTCCATCTTCCATCACTCCCTCCCACCAACACCAGGTTCTAAGGCTCTCATTCTTTGGCCATAAAATCCTTTAAAATTTGGGATTTAACTCTCCCAGAAATATTTAGCTTTCAGAAGAAACAAACAGTAAACGGGAGTGAATAATTAAAAGTATGAATTGTGATGAATGTGAGGCATCATTGAAAAAGTTGGGTGAGGTTGCAATACCCACTAAAAAGTACCAACAGGCTGCTGCCTACTCAGCTCATGGACAAAACCTTCTATACATGTGCACCATTGAGGAAAGGGGAGTAGGTGAAACTCCAAATATGCGTAGTGTAAACTAGCCAGAGAAGGCAATGGGGGAAGGGAGAAAATGTGGCCATTTAGAAATCAGAACTCTTAAATTCAATAGCATTGTCTCATGCTGGAGTGATTATAGTTATTGATTCAGGTAAAACTACCTTTTGCATTGGATTGAACCCACTATATGGGACCATGACTGACTGATAATTTTCTGGGTTTTTTTCCTTTTCATAAAGTAAAATTCATACGATCATACAGAAAGGTATACGATACAATATTCCTGGTAAAGACTCAAATATAAGTGGAAACTTTATCATCCTGTAATTTCAAAATTATCACCTTATAGTCTTAAGAAGAAAAGCTATGTATGATAAATTAGAACTTCAAATCTTCAAAAACAAAGGCAAAGGAAAAAAGCTCTCCATAAAGCTCCTTACACTTCAGTCACCATCCATTCTTAGTCACTTGTTAATGATATAGCAGACAAATAGGGTCCAGCTGTATTATCTATGCCTCTAGATGGCCCAATAAAAAGATTTTGAATAGGAAAGAAGGGTTAGTCTATGTAAAGTTGAATTTTTGAAAAAAGAGAGTAGTAATAGTTTGAGAAATCTAAAGCATATCTTTTACATCTTATGTGTGTGCGTTGACTTTTTGCTAGTTATGGATTACATAAAGGAAGATGTTTCCCTTAATTATTCTGCAGAGAGAGACGAGTACCCAAAGGACTTATTCATATGAGCTTTCAATGAGAGTGTAAATTCCTTGAGGGCATAATAATAGCAGCAGCTACTAAGTTTAATTGCATCCTTAGTGCCTGCATTTTGTATGCCGTATTCTCACTATACTCTCCCAAACACTTTGAGGTAGGTAGTATTATTATTACCATTTTACAGATGCAGAAACTGAGCTTAGAAGGGTTAAGGAACTTGCCCAAAGTCTCACAGATAATAAGTAATGGAACCAAGGTTCTAAACAATGTCTTTCTGACTTCAAGGCCCCAACTCTTCATCAGTGAGCTGTTCTGTCTCTTTTTATATCAGTACATCCCACAGATTTCCCAGCACAATGCCTTAAATACAGTAAGATCCAAAAAGTATTTGTCACAATGATACTGCATTGGCTGAAAAAATTCAACCTCAACAGTTTTGTAGAAATTGAAACTTAAAGTAAGCACTTTTAGTAGTTTCTTAGCAAATGACAATCTAACCATTACCTGGAGTATGATATATTGGAAGCCTATGTGGGAGGTGTAGGAAGTGGGGCATATGGGAATTCCCTATATTTTTATGTAACATTTATGTAATCTAAATACCTTTTACATATATATTTTTATATATATA
>JAQZBX010059742.1:0-17443 GCA_029593785.1 Cabassous unicinctus
GTTTGTTTGTTTTTGTTTGTTTGTTTTTTGAGGTACTAGGGGCTGGTGATTGAACCTGTAACCTCCTATGTGGGAAGCTGCCACTCAACTACTGAGCCACATTGGTTCTTTTATTTGTTTTGCCTGCTGTTTGTTTTTGTTTATTCTAGGAGCACTGGGAACTGAACCTGGGACCTCCCATGTGGGAAGCAGGCACACAACTGCTTGAGCCACATCTGCTCCCAACCTCCAAGGATCTTAAATCACTGAACTCTTATGCCTAAATTCATTTTCATGTTCTCACTATCCATCTAGCTTCATCAATCTTTCAACATTAGCTTCAAGTTTATTCTACAATTCTCATATTTCAGAATTTTAAATTTTTGCTTTTGAGCTTAAGCAGGCATTCTAAAATAAATCATTACATTAAATTTTATTGTGGAATTTCTCAGTATTTATGTCCTGATGTGGGGTACACTCTCCCAATCAGCACAGTCTTCCATACCAACATGATCAAGTCTGGTGACAGAGACTCTTTTTAGGTGTTGCTCAAATCCATGGGATTTTATTTTAAATGTAAACTTGTATAAGGTATTAGCAACAAATTGGAAGAGAAATTAACAGGTGATTGAAATATGGAGCTGAGAAAGAAGAAAGTTTAATCATAAATATGTAAATATTTCTTTAAATAGGTTGACCAAGGTATCATTCACTGAAATAGGAAACATATGATGAAAATTTGGTTGGAGAGATTAGATTAGAAGTTCTGCTTTTTAGATATGTTGGTCTTGATATGACTATGGGCCATCTATTTTGGAAGACAGTCTGATAAATGGTCTGATGTGTAGGAGAAAGATTTGGGCAGGATATTTTTAAAACTGGGAATCACCTTCACTTTGATTATGATTTAAACAATTTGAATAAATTAAATGATCCAGCAGCATGCATAGAATGAGAAAAGAACAGGGTTTAAGACAGAAATGTATATTATATTGACATTTAGGAGATTGGCAAAATAAGAAAAGAAGGATCAGAAAAGAAGACTAAGAAAAAGCAGCCTAGTTTTAGTAGGATTTCCAAAAAGGATATGAGAGAAAAGTCAAAGGGGGGAAAAAAAGTCCTGGAGGAAGTTGTCAAAAAGCAGAATCAAATACTTTTAGCTAATCAAAATAGGGAGCAAAAGGTTCTATTGGACTTAGATGCAAAACAACCATTGGTCACTTTGGATAGAAAAGTTTCAGCCAATTGCTAAAGGATAAAGCATAGATTGCAATGGGATGAGAAAGACTTAGGCAATAAGGAAACGAAAGCATTTATTGTAAATAACTTTTTTTTCTTTATTAGAGAAATTGTGGGTTCATAGAACAATCATGAATAAAATATAGGACTCTCATATACCACCCTATTATTAACACCTTGCATGGGTGTGGAACATTTGTCACAACTGATAAAGACACATTTTTGTAATTGTACTATTAACTAGAGTACATGGTTTAACTTAGGGTTCACTATTTGTGTAGTGCAGTTCCAGGGATTTTTAAAAAAATTATTCTATTACCATATATACAACTTAGCATTTTCCCTTTTAACCACATTCAGATATTTATTTCAGGCCTATTAATTTCAAAATGTTAGGCTACCATCACCATCATCTATTACCAAAATATTTCCAATGTTCCAAATAAGAACCCTGTACATTTTAAGCATTAAATTCTCATTCCCTATGTCCACCCCATCCCCAAGTTGTAAATAACTTTTTAAGTTGTTAGGTATTAATAGAAATTGAAGAGTACTAATAAATGTTAAGGAATTGGAAGACTCAAAGTAGTGAAAATGTCAGTTCTCCTCAAATTAACCTATATATTTGAAACAACAATAAAAATGCAAGCAGGTTTTGTTTTCTGTGTAGAAATTAATAAACTGATTGTACAATTAAGAGGAAAAGCAAAGGACCAAGAAGAGTAAAAATGAACTTGAAGAAACTGGAGAATTTATACTATTAGATAACTAAACTTAATAAAGGTATAAGAATTAAGAGTGTGTATAGGCTTAAGGGTTGAATGGAGAAAAGTGGGATTCCAGAATATGTTCACATTCTTGACTTATAAAAAAGTGGCAATACAGTATAGATGGGAAAGATGAACTTTTCTATAAATGGTGCTGGGTCAATTGAATATCCATGGAAAGAGAAAACAAACAAAACAACTTTATGCCCACTTCAAACCATTCACAAAAAATCAATTCCAGATATGTTGTAGATCAAAATACAGACTGTAAAACAACAGCGTGTTCAGTGAACACATAGGTGATTATCTTCATGACTTGGAATACACAAGGTTTTCTTAACTAGTACTCAAAATGTACTAATTGTTATGAGAAAAAAATTGATCAATTAGATTATGTCAAAATTAAAAACCTCTGCTCTTCAAAAACCATCATAAAGAGAGTAAGAGAGCTACAGTACGAAAGAAGATATTTGTAAAACATGTATCTGATAAAAGATACATATCCTGGACATACAAATAAATCCTTCAATTCAATTGTTTAAAAAAAGATCAAAAATCCAATTAAAAGAAGGAAAGAAGACTCATATAGGCACTTCACAAAAGAATATAAAAATGGTCATTTAACCTATGAAAATGTGCTCCATTTCATTAGTCATCAGGAAAACAAATGCACTTTAAAACAACAATGACATACGTCTATTTTCCCAGCAAAGAGTATAAAATAAAATAGATAATATCAATATTTGGTGACAATGTAAAATAACTGGAAACATCATATATTGCTGAAGAAAGTGTCATTGGTACACCCACTTTGAAAAAGTAGTCATCAGCATCTATTAAAATGCAACATAGGAAAGCAGATGTGGGTCAAGCAATTGGGCTTCCATCTACCATATAAGAAGTCCAGGGTTCGAGTCCTGGGGTCTCCTGGTGAAAGGCAAGCTGGCCCGTGCAGCGAGATGGCCCACGCAGAGTGCTGGCCCGTGCAGGAGTGCTGGCCCACACAGATTACTGGTGCAGCAAGATGGCACAACAAAAAGAGATACAGAGGAGAGACAATAAGAGACACAGCAGGCCAGGAAGCTGAGGTGGCACAAGAAATTGAGTTCCTCTCTCCCACTCCTGAAGGTCCCAGGATCTGTTTCAGGTACTGCCTAAAGAGTAGACAAACAGACACAGAAGAACACAAGGCGAATGGACACAGAGAGCAGATAGCAAGTGCAAAAACAGTGAGGCGGGGGTGGAATAAATAAATAAATCTTAAAAAAAAAAAAGGGAACATATATTTGCCTTATGAAACAGCAATTCTATTCCTAACTGTATACCTAGGAGAAGTGTCTACATATGTTTACTAAGAGATGCATGTGACTGACCGTAGCACTCAATAGAATAGTGAAATTCTGGAAAGAAACTAAATCTCCAATAACAATAGAATGAATAAATATATTGTAATTTTGTCCCCAATTGAATTCTACAGAAACTGATGCTATGACAGGTTTTGAGATGTAAGATGTTTATTAAAGATAAATATCTGTAAAGCAGAGGTTCTTAATCTTTTTTGTTCCACGGACCTCTTTGCCAATCAGGTGAAAACGATGAACCCCTTCTCAGAATGTAGTGGCAGATAGTTTTATGACACTCAACTACAGTTGGGTCTAATAACTACCGTAATTTTGAAGTATGGATGAACATAATCAATTTTTTGAGACATGCAACAACTGTAATGTGATATGAAATGAGTACTACTGTAATTTATTGCATACATTCATAAGGAAATGCTAGATTTCAGTTAGAGGTCAGAGAAAATGAAGATAATAAGTTGCTTTTTTTCAGTTCAAGCTCATGGATCCCCGAGAAATCTTTGCATGGACCCCTTGCGGGTCCGTGGACTCCTGTTTAAGAACTCCTGCTGTAAAGGAAAGGAAGAGGGAGAGTCAAACTGTGAAGAAGGGCTAACAAAGTCTCAAGCAACCCAGAGAGGGCCCTAGAGTGTTCATTTTCAATCAATGTCCTGTATGAGGTCAAACTGACCAGGGTTTTATATCCTTGCTCTGTTCCATCACCAGATATGAGCTGCCACTAAGAAGAGCATGATCTCCAACCTAACTTTCATGCCCCCAACTCTCTACATCACCACAAATCATGACCTCAGGCAAGGTGTCTCAGGAAATGAGGCAGATCCTGAAGTAGGTGACAACTGGAAACTCTCTATCAAACAAACATTGGGCAGCCTGGGCAGCAAGTCCTTCCTTAAAGGGAGATCTGATCTGAGAAGCACAGCCTTGTGTCTACTGAAGTCCTCTCTTTGTTCTGCTCAAATCTACTTCTTATTATATGTTCAGGGAGCTGTGGCTCCAGGATTCTTGTGGGTCTCCATTGCTGAGAGGAGACTTAAAGTAATTACTGAAACAAATCATGGCCTCTGCTGCTGAGGTGGTCTCCAGACTGCAAATGATACTTAATAATCAACATCCTCCACTGTATATTCTATATTTATTTCACCCTTAGATACCATCTTAGTTGTTCTCAGTGGCTTACCTGATGGTTGATTCCCAAGGGACCTGACTACCATAATCTGGTCACCACCATTTCCTTCTCTGCCAGGGTTTGCTGAATCTCTTCATTTAAATTTATAATTTGGTAAGAAGTAGTAAAAGGCATCCAAGCAGGTCCCTTGGTATCCACATTTATTTCTCCCACCCACATATCCTACTCATGATCAGTGTTCATTTCCCTGTGAAGATGAGGCTGCTTTTGCAAAGCCCAGAACTGTGTGTCAAGGAATGCAAAATCCCTTTTGACCAATGGGAGTTATGATAAGTGGGGCCACCCCTGCATCTATCCCTTGGTTCCTGGACCCATGTATTCTTCTTATTAGTGACATGAAACATCTTTGATTAAAAGAAAAATCTGAATCTTGGAGGATATCATCATTGCTGAGTATTGCCTCTGAACTGGTGCTTCAGCTGTAAATTCAGCAATTCATTGCAATAATTTATCAGACCAGAAACTTCTGAGCAGTATGATATCAAATAAAGCTACTGGATCCCAGAATCATGGGCCCCATTTCTTTGCCTTTTTTTTTTCTTTCTGTAAAAACTATACTCTTATCTGAAGAAATGTTAATCCATTCCTGTGGTTGTAAACCTGCTGTAAGTAGGACCTTTTGATTAGTTTACTTCAGGTAAGGCAAGGCATGGCCCAGGGTGGGCCTTAATCCTCTTACTAGAGTTCTTTATGAATGGAATGAATACAGAGAAAGAGAGAGGAAGCCATGCAAGCAAAAAGCTGACAGCAACAAAACCCAGAAGAAAAGAGAGAGACCAGCAGACACCACCATGTGGCTTGCCATGTGACAGAGGAGTCCAGGATCATCAGCAGTGATTTTCAGGAAGAAAGCATCGTGTTGATAATGCCTTGATTTGGACATTTTCACAGCCTCAGAACTGTAAGCTTGTAAGCTAATAAATCTCCATTGCAAAAGCCAACCCATTTCTGTATATTGCATTTCAGTAGCCTAGCAGACTATAACACTCTAATAATCCTGCTGGCTGAAGACTTACAGGCATAAAAGGAAAATATTCAAAGTAACGTCTATTTCTATGACAATGAATAGCTGGCCCTTTCAATAAGGAAGGATCCCAAATAGTCAGGTTGCTGCCAAGTGACCAGTTGGCCCCCTCAAGGAATATGGATATATTAGTAGCTCACTGCTGGTGTCTGTTCCTGGCAAGTTGGATATTTTGTGGCAGTGGCACCTAGATAAGTCTTAGAAAGTGGGAGTCCATGTTGTGGAACCCATGCATAGTCTCCACCTCAGCTATCATGGCCACTTCAATCCTGTGCCCATTATTTCAGCACTGGGTATGGTCTATGGCAGAAGAAGACTGCAGTTTTTCCATCTACATGGTTGTTTAGTGCTTCTTCTATGGTTGGTACATTCTGGTGGTCTTTTATATGTAATTCAGCTTCTTCACATTTTGTTACCACTACCCATAAGACCTCCTTATCCCTAATTTGCCAATCTTTCTGTTTGTAGGTACCTGATCAGCCCACCAAGCCACTTATCACTGTTCATGAGTCTATGTATATTCTAACCTTGGGGCACTTCTTATTCCACCCAAATTGGATGTCAAGGTGCATTACCTGAAGCACTGCTTGGGATGTTTATCCTCACCTCTTTTATTCATAGCCATCCCTGAGTGAGGCTGTAGTGCAGTCTCCATCCATTTTTATCCAGCCATATGTCAACTAAACTTTTTCTTTCTTCTCTTTTTAAATAGTTTCAAGGTTTTAGTACAAAGCTGGTACAGCTTTGATATGTGCCTTGGAGGTCTGGTTTATCTGCTCATGCAGCTTTCTTGGGCCCTCTGGTCTGGCTTGTGCTTGATCCCAGATAAACCACTCCCAAATCACAATGAATTTTTCTGGGTTCTTCAACCTTATGAATTGATGGGTCTGACAGGACCCACTTCAAGACCCCCAATTCCAGACACATGACCCTTCCTGTCTCATAGTCAGGTATTCTGTTTCTACTCAGAGCCTAATAGCAAATTAGGAACTGTTTCTCAAAAGATTTACAATTCTATGCTACAGATGACCTTGGTCCAGAATTCCAGAAGTCTGTGTTTTAATTTTCCCACTTGGAATTTCCACAAACTTTATAAGGTATCTTTTTCTATCACTAATACCTCCAACACCATAAGGCATACAGGTTTGCATGCCCTAAGTAGAGGTGATGCTTACACTGAAATCTGTAAATGCTTCAAAACTCTCTCCTGTTGGCAGGCTTTTTGTGGCATCTCGTGTATGGCCCAGATCAATATTCCTAGATAGGCTGCCTCCAGAACCTGAGACAGCCTACCAGGCCTTGAGTGTTCTTCATGGCAGATGGCACAAGATATAAAATTTCTCTTTAACTCGGAACAAATTTTCTGGCACACCCCTGACCATGGGAAACCTAAAACCTTTATGAATGTTTCAAGCTGCTGAATATTTGCTGGAGTTCTACCAGGTCTTCCAGCATATTTATTTGTCCTCATCAACCTACTGTAATTGAAAATAATGGATCAATATGATGCTCTGTGATATGTCCAGATGACCAAGATCTCTCCATTCTATATTGTGACAGACACAGGAGAACTAACATAGCATTGAGGCAAATCTGTAAATGTATATTGTTATCCATTCCCTGTGATTGCAAAATGTTTCTGATAATTTTTTTCTGGTTGGTTTGGGAAAGAATGCATTCACTAAGCCAGTGAGTGCATAACATATACCCTTATCATATTAAATTACACTGGCAAATATATTACTAGCACAATAGCTGCGGTTTAGCCTTCTGCTTGGTTGAACCTGAAGAAGTACAAAATTGTGTTCATGGTTACATCAAGATCTTGCAAGATCCAGAATGTCTAATTAAGCATAACTATGTAGACAAGCTCACTTCTACATTTTTTAGATCTCTTAAGTGTGGCACTAATCTCTACCATCTCCCTCTCAGGATGTAGTAGTTTTGTTTGTGTGTTTACTTTTATGTATTTACTATCTTAGCTGTAGTGGCAGCTAGTTTCAGAAAGCTACTATTTGGCTTTCCCTGCTGTGATAAATTTTATTGCAATAAAACATACTCTCTGACTTTTGCATCTAGTTTCCAATTGCCAGTTACTCAAACTTGACTGTTCATTATCTTTCTATAAAGAAAGGGCTTTCAACAGTGGCAGTATTGGCATTTTGGACTGGATAATTCTTTGTTATGGTTGGCTGTCCTGTGCATTGTAGGATCCCTGGCCTCTGCCCAATAGATCCCAAGAGCATCCCTCCTTCAGTCATGGCAATCAAAAATGTCCCCAAACATTGCCAAATATCTTTTGGCATAGGGGATGGAGAGAAAACTTGCCCCTAGCTGAGAACCCCTGCTCTAGAGTATGTATGGCATTTAGCAATAGCTCTTCAATTCTATTTCTTACTCTTTTCTTCAAACATCAGCAACACCTAATACATCTTGCTTCCTAGTGCATTCCCTACCAGCATTGACTTTCTCCCAACCACTACTGGTAAACATTTTAATATTTGGATCATGGCCTTGTGTCTGGGTTTGCCAGTGCTTCACCTATCACCAGGGATGGAATCTTAATTGTGATCCAGCTATAAAACCTCATCTTATCACCTGCTTTCTTGGAATGAACTGTGGCTAATTGGGATGTCTAGAGCAGACACTGCAATGAGATGTTTACTAGGGATCATTGTTTGTTAAGGGGAAAGGAAAGGAGAAGGAATGGACAGAAGAAGAATTTAACTGTGATGCATGATCAACATAGTCTCAGTCAATTAGTGGGGAAACCTGGAGTGTGTATTGCCCATTAGAGTGTCTCTTATTGGGAAAAAATAGCTCAATATCCCCTACCTTTCTTGACTAGCATATATGCAAACTCCTGGGAGAAGAGTCAGACCTCTGTAAAAAATGATTCTCTGCCATTGAAGCTGGCTCTGAAAGTGCTGAGAGCTGGAGTATGTGTGTTTATACTTCCCTTAACTGTACAGCAAGTCCTTCCTTGAAGGGAGATCTAGATGATATATCTCTATTTTTTTTTCACACAATGGAAAGCTATTCAACAGTAAGAATGAACAAACTATTGCTATATGCAATCATTTGAGTGAATTTTATAAAAATAACATTGAATGAAAGAAGCCAGACCATTCTCCCCCTGAAAGAAAGAAAGAAAGAAAGAAGAAAAGAAAGACAGACAGAAAGAAAGAAAGAAAGAAAGAAAGAAAGAAAGAAAGAAAGAGTATAAATAGAATGATTCCAAATTTACATATTGCAAAACCAAGCAAAAATAATCAATAGTTATAGAGTTCAATGTAGTGTTTACCTTCAAAGGGGCTAAGGTCTAGAATTAACATAAGGAGTTCTTTTGGTGTGCTGTTAATATTCTATTTCTCTATCTGGATACAGCGTATACAGTTGGATTATCTTAATGATTTGTGCATTTTTCTCAGTGCATATAACATATCAAAAGAAAAAACTTTAAAAAGTGTTAAAATATCATTGTGAAATGGATAGCAGAATAGGAGAGTATTTTTTTCAGTTATTTTGTTTAAAATGCCTATTAAAGTATTCTACATTGCATCATTCTAAGATTTCATAATGAGAATCAAGGTATATAGTTTAAGGTTTAATCATAAGTTGCAAAGGCTACAAAGAGTGGCTTAAATAAACTAAAATATGATTTCTATCTCATGAGAATTGAGAAGTAAGAAGTTGATGGCTGTCATGCTGACTGTGCTCCTCAATGTCCTGAGGGATACATTCATTCCAGATAACTACTTCCCATTCCTAAGTGTATTAGTCAGCCAAAAGGGTGCTAATGCAAAATACCAGAAATCAGTTGGTTTTTATAAAGGATATTTATTTGGGGTAGAATCTTACAGTTACCAGGCCATAAAGCGCAAGATGGCTGCTGACATCTGCAAGGGTTCAGGCTTCCTGGTTCCTCTCTTCCTGGGGCTTTCCTCTTTCCAGGTTCAGCTGCTCTGCTATCTCTACAATGCCAGCTGTAGACTATCAGGTGAACAGCTCATCTGTCTTCCCAGGGCCTCTACCATGTCTAATCAAGCCTTCTTTCTGCTCTTCTGTGTGCTTACTTTCTGGGCTCAAGCATCAAAACTCCAACTAACGCCTGTGCCTTGTGGTTTTCTCTGTGAGTCCCCACCCACCAAGGGGGCAGGGATGCAACATCCTAATGATGTGGTCCAATCAAAGCCTTAATCATTATTTAATCAAGTAAGAGTGAAACCTCTAAATCCAATATAACTTAATATGCCCAGAGGAAAAAACCAGTTCACAAACATAATCCAATATCTATTTTTGGAATTCATAACCAATATCAAACTGCTACACTAAGGTATTATCTTCATGGCATGCAATAACAGATAAAAATATAATAATAGTATCCTGTTTTAGGCAGTAGAACCAGGTAAGGAAAGAAGGGGAAAGGAAAAGTGAATATGGCAAGTATTACTTAAGGAAAGTTCCCAGAAATTGTCACATGACTGATTTTATTTATGCCATTGACTAGAAATTAATCATATGTCAATTACTTGAAACAAAGAAGGTTGAGAAATAAAATATTTACTTTGGGAAGTTATTTGCCAGGCTTAAAACCAAGAGTTCTTTTACTCTGGAAGAAGAGAACAGCTATGAGGGTCAGTCACCAATCTTTACCACACAAGGGAAATTGTAACAATTTTTGCATGTCAGCTTTAAAAATAACAATAGTGAGCTTTAAAATGTCACATATGGGCCTTTCTCTAAGCCAAAACTCAGCATATGAACACGTTGCCTTTCCCCCAGCGTGAGAAATGACTCCCAGGGATAAGCCTTCCTGGCACTGAGGGATTACCACCAAGCACAAACTAGCAATGCAATTGGAAAAAGACCTTGACCAAAAGGGAGAAAGGGTAAAGACAAATGAGTTTATATGGCTAAGAGACTTCAAAGTGAGTCAGGAGGTCATTTCAGAGGTTACACTTATGCATGTCTTAGCAGGAACTCATTGACTGTCAACATAAATATTACCTCAAATATCAGGGCTCCTGAGGGCTCTGCAGACACCCAGACACTAAAGGCAGGACAGACAGCTCAGGAGTTTGGTGCCCTGCCAGTGGGCCCTACTTTGGAATTTACGCTCCCCAGTGTGATAGAGTTGGACTCAGTTGTGTTTTCCCTACATATGGCTCTGCTGCCCCTCTATTTAAACCTATAGTTAGTACTAGAGCTGATAGTTGTATGTCCAAGAGACCTAAATCTTTGAGCTGTCCATGTACCAGTTGGACCCTGAATCTCAACAGACTTGTACCACCTACTCTCCAGTTCATTGGACTCACCCAGGACAACTAACAAGGAGATGATGACTGACAATGACCATCTCAAGGAACACAGAGAGTCTGCAACTGCAAGCAAGAAAGTCCCATCCATCTGCCCCATGGGATCTAAACCCCCTCTCAATTAGGCATGGAGTAGGCAGCACCATCACAGAATCCTCAGGATTGGGGAATGGATGATAGACTAGAGTAGACTTATAGTTGTTGTACACTTGTTGTGATCCTAGCAATGGAAGAACTTTTATCATGGATGTGGAGGCAATGGCCACTGGAGGTTCTGATGGGAGGAAGAGGGAAAAACAGGTGTAATATGGGGGCTTTTCCGGGACTTGGGAATTGTCCTAAATGACATTGCAATGGCAGATACAAGCTATTATATATCTTGTCATAATGTACAAAATTGTGCAGGAGACCATGTAAACTACAATGTAAACTATAATCATTGCTTATTGGCAATGCTCCAAGAAGTGTTCATCAATTGTGGCAAATGTACCACACTAATGAAAGATGTTGTTGATGTGGGAAAATGTGGGCGGGCTAGGGAGTGGGGCATATGGGAATCCCCTATATTTTTTGTGTAACATTTATGTAATCTAAGTTTCTTTTAAAAAATAAAAATTTTAAAAGTATATTTTAAAAAAGTCACAAACACAACATAAGGGACTTTAAGGAAAAGTTATCATAAATTATTCTAATGTCATTTAGGAAAAACAGGAGATAAGAAAACATAAAACTAAGGCAAAGGACTAATGGATTGTTATTGATTTTTAAAATATATTCTGTCTCTAGTTGATTGCAAATACTTCTGAGGAGCGTCAAAATTTCAGGAAATTTAAATAGGTAGAGGAAAGTAAAGGTTCTCACATATATTACATTTCATTATCATAATCATATTGGTTGGTACTCAAGAAAGTATATTTCCTTCATAATTTGTTAAGGTGAAATAGTCATGTTCACTGAAATTTCTCCTGATTTAACTTATCCTGAGATAAAAATTCTGAAAATCAGGGAAATAGAGTACACTTCTCAGAGTTAAATTTATACCCATACACATTGCACACATATAAGAGATATAAACAGGATATAATGATATGTATTTCCAAACACTTATGAAATTATTTTCCATCTCTATAAAACTACAATCACATAACCTCCCCAATCCTATGTTTTAGCTTCTTCAGAGCTAGACATCTTAAAAAAGATGACTTTCATTACTATTTTCATATCCTCACCTATCATTTGTTATTTCTGATTTTGCAATTTGGTTTCCTACCCTATCACTGAACTGAATCAGTTCTCAAGAGTTCACCATTAATAGCCAAATCAAACTAATACTTTTCAGCATTTAGCCTACAGGAAATATGTAGCATTTGATACTACTGACCATTCCTGTTCATTTATTCTTGAAATTCTGATCATACCCCTAATACCCCTGTCACATATAATCTTCTCCATTTAAGTTGATGACAACTATAGTTTTGGTTGCTCAGACAACAATCCTTAGGGTCTTCCTAGAGTCTTCTTTCTCTTACACTTTGCTTCAAAAAACATTTGGAAATCTCATGGGTCCACCTTCACTTTTCACCACCTCCATTGCATCTGCCCTGGTCCATGCCACAATACTTCCCACGTGATTTACTCTAAGACATTCAATACAGTCTCCCTTCTTACTTTTGATTCTGATACTCAACTTAGCACTCAAAGTGATCTTTTCAAAACATAAGTAAGATCTTGTCACTCCTCTTCTCAAAACCCTGAAATTGCTAAGACAAAGTTTGTTCAGTTGTCTACAACACCCTGGTTCATCTGTCTGCCAGCCTGTTACTTATCTAACCTTACCTCCAAATACCCTTACCTCTTTTTCAGTGGGCCAACAAGCTTACTGCTTTTATTCAAACATGCCAAGCTTATTCTCTTATTAGAGATTTTGAACTGGATGTTCACTCTGCTTAAAATGCTGTTTTTCATATATTTTCAGGCCTTTGACAATCCTGGCTTAAAGCATTGTAAGAGCCTGAACTCAAGAAATAGATTCTTTTTTTTAAGGAATGGCTACCTCAGGTTGTTCTCAGAGATCACCATATTTTTTTGTCCATCCTGACCAATTAAAATTACAACTGCTTTACTACTGTAAGTCATCTTTGCCCTGCCCTACATATTTTTTCTTTTTGTTTTTATGTAATGTTTTACATTTTACAACATTTCTTATTTTATATCATTTATATCATCCAGTATTTACAAGGTAATACCTTCAATTATATTATATGTCCTAATTATTTTGCCTATTGTTTGTGGCCTGTCTCCTCCCCCAGAATTTGAACTACATGAAGGCAGGGATCTGTGTCCATTGTATTTGTTCTTCTATCCTAACCTAGACCAGTGCCTTGCATACTGAATGCAATCAATAACCATTTCTCCAATAAGCGAATAAATGAGATTTCAGTAATATTTCAGGTGTTTAAAATAATTTATAACTTCTCTTAATTTCCATTAATTGTCAGTTTCCATTAATTGTCAGTTGATAAGATACTCAATAAAAAGAGCTTCTATATTTTATTATAAAATGTAATTTCTGAGCCAAATTATTTTACTAAAGTTAATAAACTGGTTTATTCTAAATAGAGTATTCCAAAAGACTTTTTGGGAACCCAAAAGTAGAAAGTACAAAGCATAATTTGTTATCACATATGCTATCCATTTTTTTGTGAGTTCTGAGGCCACTACACATAAAGTTTTAAAAAATAAATATATCATGACATATAAAATAGACTATGTGAAATTTTAAAGTGATATATGAGATTTACAATACATTTCACTGTGACTGTGGATATCTTGTGATCCCAGCATCACCAAATCCACTGCACATGTGCATGAAACACATGCATTCACACACACACGTATGCAAATATGCCACCCAAGTGTCTGAGTTGTCTCTCTTCTGCCAGTTATTTTTGGAAATTTTTGAGCAGCATCTTTTAATAAAGCTGTAACTTAAGTTAAACTTTAATAAGTTGTCCAATAAGTCAAATCCTTCCTTTGGTTACATAATCTCTGATATGTGTGGAAGGTTTGGTTTGTTTGGTGGTTTTACTTGTGTGTTTTTCTTTTATAAGCTCAATTCTCTTTCCTATATAGCCACACTGATTATGAAGATTGGAAAATGCTCAAAGGGGCCACACCATTTTAAAATTAATAAATCATACTCTTAGGAAAGTATACTCCAATTGGGATAGTTTTCCAACATTCTCCAGGGGACTGATACAATTGTTATAGATGAGTGTGTTAGACAAACTGTTTTGATTGCCTAGCTAGAAGAGAAACTTATTGATCAGCCACACCACTAGAAATGCTAGAGTACAGATGGCCCCAGGAAGAACCAGAACAGTTCTTCAATGCTACCAGTACTCTTTCTCTCATCACTCTTTCTTTGTCCATGTTGGCTTCATTTTTCCAGACTGCTTTTCTTGACCAGGTGGGAAACATGACCTCCTCGCAACTTGTAAACTCAGACCTTCTCAGGTTTAGCCCTAAATTTAAAAATTCACAGAAGGACTCTGACTAGCCTGGTGTGAAGCATAGTAAGGCCTGAACTCAAGAAACACATTCTTTGTTCACATCTCAACTCTCCCACTTATCAACCATGTGACTTTGGAAAGTTACTTAATTCTTCTGGGCCTTATTATTCTCAGTAAAATGGGGATAATAATAATAGTTCCCATCACATATGATTATTATGGGATAATTGAGTTAATATATGTAAGATGCTTAGAATATCAATCAGCAGTGCTCAGGATAAGGATTATTTTCTACCCTACTAGGATAATGTTTAGAGTCAAGAGAGGGGTAGTTCCCATATTAAGAGGTTATCTGCCTATCAATTGAAGGAGAACAGGTTAGAGAAAATACAATGACTACTATCATAGAAAAATATTAAATGTGATATAGTTGTAATATGTCAATATTGATGTCATTTAATCTCATATAGCCATGGTCTAATATGAATCATATATTGTGAGTTTTCAAGTTTTTGAGGCTTAGAAACAGGGAGTACTGGTTTATTTGCTATATTGATAATAAAAACAATTGTTGCAAAATATTGGCTCATTAGCATCTTTATATGGAAGATATCCAAAAACTCTAAAGGCCAAATGTTTGTGCAAAGGAAAACATTACTCAAGTGTCCATATTATGCATAAATATATATTACTATAGTTTGATAGAAAGCCTGAACACATGGAGCTAGACCACTTAGCAAATGTCATCTCAAATACTTAAATATGTCAGCGTAGTTCTAAGGAAGTAGGGAGTGGGTAATTATTCACTTGTCAGAATTTATAGTTGACTGATCAGAATGATTCCGAAGCTCTTGTTTTATCAACAAATATATCATACTGTGCCAAAACAAGATGCAATTTTAAGAATAATGTTGGGTTCATGAAGCTCTGTCATTTGCCAAAAATATATCATTCTAGTTTCAGATCAAAATGTTTATTGCTCTTATATAGTGTCTATGTCGTAATAGTGTCCTTATATATAAGATTGGTTCAATTGATTCTCTTTTTGGTTCCAACATGAAAGGCTTATCATGGAGGAACTCTACACAATTAGACTCTGAAGTAGCCAGATACTGCCAAGAGATTTAATCTAAATATTGTACATGGAACTGTTCTTTCATAGTATACACTGACATGTGGTTTAATCTTATGCTTGAAAAGAACATTCAGATTTTAGATTGCTATAAAGTTCATAAAGGAGTTCTTTATGACTTTACTAGATCCCCTCAAATTGAATATTGAAAACCAACATAGGAAAAGGAGAGTTGTGGGATGATTAGAAATACTCACTAGCTATAAGCTAAACTATTCTCTGGCATGACAGAAAAGAGTTTTGAATATTTATGGTAATATTATTCTGTGTGTGTGTGTGTAATGTACATGTGTGAGCATGCTATCACACCTGTTTGAATATATATTTAAAACTTCAGACAGGCTGATGGCATCCTTTGAGTTAGCCATCACTGGCAGTGTGTGAACTCTTTGTCGCTCACTGCACACATTTTCAAGATAGTTGCAATTAGATATTCACTCTGTGGAGTAGAATAGGTTTTAGTGTGAAAGGTAAAAATTTAATAATAATAGCAGCAACCATCTTGATTATTTCATTGGGTATTTTATATATGTTATATAAGTTAATCTTCTAAATAATGATGGTTGGTATTATCCTAGTTAGTATTATATTTTTATTACTGTATTTACTGTACTCCTATTTTTTTCCTCTGCTGGACTGTCAGTTCCACAAGGATGAAAGGTCAACATTGATTTTGTCCCTATTTTACCCGAGATCCTAGAGAAGGATCTCTGGCACTGGGAAATGAATGACCCTTCATGTTATGGTTAATTAATCTATGGTTCAAAAAGAAAAGTAGCTTGCTAAGTAGCTTGCTTATGGCTTCATGATTAGTGTGGTGGCTTGGAGTTATGTACCCCAGAAAAATATGTTCCTAATCTTAATCCATTCCCGTGGATGTGAACCCATTGTTAATAGGATCTTTAGATGAAGTTACTTCAGTTAAGGTGTAGCCCAATTGAATCAGGATTGTCCTTAATCCTATTACTTGAGGCCTTACAGAAAAAGTCACAGAGAGAAAAGACAAGGAGTGGGGGAGCAGCCAGAAGCTGGAAGTCAAGGGAACCAAGAAGAGAAAGAAGAAGCCATCATATGCATTGCCATGTGATAGAAAAGCCAAGGAACCCCAAACTTTGCCAGCCAGCCAGAAGACACAGATTCTGGGAGGAAGCATGCCTTCTAGCCACTGAAACAATGAGCCAATAAATTCCTGTTGGTAAGCTAACCCACTGTATAGTATTTGTTTTAGCAGCTGGGAAACATCATTAGTAAAAAATGTATCTGGGATTCAAATGCAGATACAACTGAATGCAGAAGTCATACCCCCTTCCTTCCTCTCCATTAACTTTTAATGCTGTCTCTTCAACTAGAAATTAAACTTACCCATATCTTTGTCCTCTTTAGCCACTAATATTCACCTATTTACTAACAGAACTATGCTAGACAATCAAATTCAGTCCTTCATTAGACATAGATTTATTGAACACTTTGTTGGTCTCCAAAGATTTTTTTTCAAAAATTGGAGTTACATGCCCTAAAGGAGTTAATCTATATGATTTTTATACAATATCAAGGCAAGACAGAATAGGGACCTAAGGAGGAAGGGGACAGAAAACCTAATAAGCCTGGTAAGAAAAACTGAGGCATTGGCCTACTGGCTAGTTAGGAAGGGGCAGCTTACAAACACACACCCTGCACCTCACAGGACACACACCCAAAGTCTGTGTTATCAGAAGGCAGCCAGCAACATCATTACATGGCAGGAAAGAGGGAAGGGGCAGGATGGCTCCCACCCACTTTCGGGTTACCTCACATCTAGTGGACAGTGACCAGAGGCCAATCAATCACTGCCAGCCAATACACCCTGCAGAGCTCATAGTCAGCAGCCAGAAAGCAATCACTACTGGACAGCAACCCCCATACTCTTAAGAAAATCAAACCACCCA
>JAQZBX010059743.1:0-17453 GCA_029593785.1 Cabassous unicinctus
TTTCCAAAACGGAACCCCCCATTTTCATTTTTCACTGGGCCCCATAAGTGAAGTATCCAGCCCTACAGCTAACCTCTCTTCTGGACCTTTCCTGACTCCTGCATGGACTATTCCGATGAAACATTAGGTGCACAAATCCAGGTCCAATCACCCTAAGTTCTTGCCAAAGGCTTCACGGTTGTCACTGACTGATTTTAAGCGAATATGTATTGTGTACCCGTGCTGTGCCAGGAATGAGTGGTGTCAGGGAGGTGTCCTCTAGTGTACGAGATGGGAGCATAACTGGGTTATCAACACACTCAAGGACACCAAATCCAGCCTGGTCAGAGGGCAGAGAGCCTGACTGAAGGAGAGGACACTTGAGCTGAGTGATGGATGATTAGAGATAAGTGAAGTGAAGACTAGCGAGAAATATATTCTAAGCAGAGAGACAATGAGAGCAAAGACATGGCGAGAACAAAGCTCTGGAGGCATGAAATGGCAGTGTGTCTGGGGAGTTTGAAACACTTAGGGAGATCCCAGCATGAGCTGGGAGCAATAGGCGATGAGGTTGGAGGGACCAGCAGGGACCAGATCAGGGGGCTTTTTATACTCTCCAAGAAATGGAAGTCTTTGGCATCAAACGGGAAGCCATGGAAGGATCAGAAACAGGCAGGAAACAGAGTCAGATTTGCATATTGAACGCAATCAGGCTCCTTGGGTAGCTGTGGGGTGAGGAATGGATTAGAGGCAGGGAGCCTGGAGGGCATGTGTAACATGCTACCCCATTCCTGGGGATTATCTTTAGCCAGTCAGACCTGCATTTCCCAGGAACAAGGACTTCATTTGTCCTGCCAGAATTTGCCTACAGATCTTAATTTCCCAAGCCCTCCTTTAAAGTTACTGGGGCTCTAATTAAGGCAATGAAAGAAGGATTTAATGATGAGCAGAGGCGTTTTCCTTCTCTTCTTCTTCAGGGTGCCAGAAGGTGCTGAGAAGCCTTCTGTCTTCTCAGTCAGTGTTGGCATCCCTTCCTGACTAGGCCAGTCCAGGTGCTGGGAGCCCTGGGGTGCTTGATGCCCAGGTACCAATTATGCAGCTGATGCTGGAAGGAGTAGCTTCTCCTAGTGCCTGCTCCTTGGAAAGCGCTATTAAACAGGTAGAGTGGTACAATCAGAAGTCTAATGATACCTCCCCCCCGCCCCCCAGCCAAAATCCAGGCCTCTCCTCCACTTCCTGTCCCATGGTTGTTCAGTCAAACACTAACCCAGGTACTGCTGTAAAGGGACTTTGAAAATGCAATTACAGCTGTTAAGCAGCAGGCCTTAAAATAGGGAGATTATCCTGGATTGTCCAGGTGGGCCTGATGTAAACACATGAGCCCTTAAAACAGGGCTTCTTAATGAGGGGTCCGTGAGCTTGAATTGAAATTCAAAAAAACATTGTTCTTGGGGGGACGTGTTGGTGCGGGTGTGATACATTTATTAAATAATACACGGTATAGTGTGAACTCAGTAAGGAGTCTGTGGTTTTCACCTGACTGGCAAAGGGGTCCGTGGAACAAAAAAGAACCCCTGTCTTAAAAGCAGGAAGGCAGACAAGTCCATCAGCAAGATAAGTTCACCAGCTAGATGCAGCAGAAGAGGGAAGCAGAGGTGAGTCCAAGCACAAGAAAGATTTGGCACATTGTGGCTGGCTTTGAGATGTAGGGAGCCATGTGCAAGGGCCAAAGAGAGGCTTCTAGGCTGAGGGTGGCCCTGAGACTTCAGTCCTACTGCCACAGGGACTGGATTCTGTCAATACCCTGAAAGAGCTTGGAAGCAGATTCTTCCGCAGAACCTGCACTAAGGAATGCAGCTCTGTTGACACCTTGTTTTCAGCCAAGTCCATTGGACGCTGACCTACGGAACCATGGGTTAATACATGTGTATTGCTTTAAGATGCTAAGTTTGGAGTGATCTGTTAATACAGCAGTAGGAAAACAATATGAGCTATGTATTAGTCAGCCAAAGGGGTGCTAATGTGAAATACCAAAAATGGGTTGGTCTTTATAAAGGGTATTTATTTGGGGTAGAATTCCACAGTTACCAGGCCATAAAGCATAAATTTCTTCCCTCACCAAAGTCCATTGTTACGTGTTGGAGCAAAACAGCTGCCAACATTTGCCCAGGATTCAGGCTTCTTGGGTTCCTCTCTTCCCGGGGCTGCATTTCTCTCCAGGCTTAGCTCCTGTTTCCTCCACAAGGTCAGCTGTAGACGATCAGGCGAATGGCTTGCTTTTCTTCTCCTGGGGCTTTCTTTCCAACATCAAAACTGCTTCTCAAAGGACTGCTACTCAAAACTGTTCTTGCCATGCCTTTTATATTTGATTCCCCACCCACGAAGGGGTGGGGCTCAACACCCTAATCATAACCTAATCATGCCCAGATTAACAGATCAGTTTACAAGCATGATCCAATTATATTTTTAGAATTCTTAATTACATCAAATTGGCCAACGGTTACAAGCTATTAGCATGTTTGGTTCTCACAATATTTGGTGGCTGCAACAAATCAGCCTTAAGTGATAACTAGGTAATGTATGCACTGATTTGCTTGGGCTAAGCAAATGACCATAATCTGGGTGGGCTTAACACAGAAACTTATTCTTTCACAGTTCTGGAGGCGAGAAGTCCAAAATCTGTGTTGGCAGGGCCACGCTCCTACTGAAGCCTCTAACGAACAACCCTTCCTTGTCTTTTCCAGCTTCCGGTGTTTGCCAGCAATCTTGGCATTCCTTGGCTTGCAGTTTCATCTCTCCATTCTCTGCCTCTGTTGTCACATGGTGTTTTGTCTGTGTGTCTCTGTGTCCAGATTTCCTCCTTCTCGTAAGTTCACCAGTCATGGGATTGGGGCTCATCCTAACCCAATCTTTTTTTTTTTTTTAAAGATTTATTTATTTATTTCTCTCCACCCCCTCTCGTTGTTTTGCACTCGCCTTCTGCTCTCTGTGTGTTCTTCTGTGTCTGCTTGTCTTCTCTTTAGGCAGCACCGGGAACCGATCCTGGGACCTTCTGGAATGGGAGAGAGGCGCTCAATCTCTTCACCACCTCAGCTCCCTGGTCTGCTGTGTTTCCTATTGTCTCTCCTCTGTGTCTCTTTTTGTTGCGTCATCTTGCTGCGCCAGCTCTCTGCATGGGCCAGCACTCCGCGTGGGCCAGCACTCCTGCGTGGGCCAGCTTGCTTTTCATTAGGAGACCCTGGGAATGGAACCCTGGACCTCCTATATGGTAGACGGGAGCCCAATCACTTGAGCCAATCTGCTTCCCACCCTAACTCAATCTTAACCCTCATCTTGATTACATCTTCAAAAACCCTATTTCCAAATAAGATCACATTAGGAGTTTATATCTGTTTTGGGGACACAATTGAACCCATGATAAGGCATCACCTAACCTCTTACCAACAAGGAAAGAGAGTGTAAGTGAAGCATCTTTTCAGGTCCTCCATCTGCCATACCGGCACCAGATCCAGCAGTACCAGGAGAGGCTGGCTGACACATTCTGTTTACTTCTCACCGGGGAGTGGGGATAGAGCAGGAAGCATGAATTTTTAATGGTATTTTATGTACAAGTTTGAGAGTTTGGATAAAAGTGCCTGCCTAATTGTAATATAGAACTCAAAACTAGAATTTCTAATGAGAAATACCACACCAAGGCAGTATATTTTGTTACCTAAGTTTTACTTTAGAATAGAACTGTGCTTTCAAAATGTAGTCTAGAGAGTTATTTATTGGTGACACAGTTTCCAGGTCCTGAGTCTCCATGGAAAAACGGCAAGGTACAGGAAAACAGCACAGGAGCCACCAGAGGCTGCCTTCACGGGCGTTCGACCTGCTCAGTCTCACAGGATGCTTGGTTTAAGGCTCTGCTGTCAGCTTCTTGAAGTTCTTAATTTTCGAGTAAGGGGCCCTGCACCTTCATTTTGCACTAGGCCCTAAAAATTGTGTAGCAGGTCCTGGGGAGCATAAAGCCCATATTAGGAGGGAGTGCTCTGTTCCTGGGGGCAGAGAGAGGCTCCCACCTGAGAGGGGAAATGCCGACGCGAGGAGGGGTTCAAGCCTGGTGAGGGGCAGGAGCGGGGTGGGGAAAGCTGGGAGGGACCCTGCTGTCTAAAGATGTCTGTTCCCAGTGGTTAGTTAACCTCCTCCCACCATACTCCACCCCTGGGGAACTGCAGGATGCGTTTGTGGGGCAATAATGTGGGTCTCTAGGGAGGTTGGGAAGGGAGGGAGGCTGCAGTGGTGGTTGGAGCCAGTGAGCTGAGAGGGCCTCAGTGACAGAGGGAAAGGACAAGTTGGAAATGGACATCAGTATTGCCGAGTAAGGGCTTTGGTGTCGGGCAGATCTGGGTTCTGTGCCCATGCCTGCCTGCCATGTACTATCTTTGAGTCCTTCGCCATGATGCTTAATTTCTGCAGTCTTTCTGTTCATCTGCAAGATGGACCCAATAATAGTCCCTACCTTGAAGGCTTGTGAAGAGGGTTGAATGCAAGAACCTATAAGTATGCAATCTTAAACGTGGCCCTCATGGCCACAAAATGCTACACACGCAAACCCCAAACCCCAGGGAGCCAGGTGAGGTTTAAAGGAGTTGATTTTGGAGGTAAGGTAGAAGGGAACATGAATTCAAACTCCAGCCGTCAGAACATGCATTGTGAGCAGATATTGCAGAGCTCTTTGTACATCTCTTATCAAAGCAGGCCCTCAGGTCAGGCCTGGGGTCTTGGGCATGGAGATCCACAAGGTAAAAAAGCTTTGGGTGGTTCTGGAGCGAGGGAGGGTGTGCTTTTAAGGCGCTCCGAAGCTGGCTAAGAAACCCAAAAGAGAATACTGTATTTTAAACAGTCTAAGTTCTATGAGAAGCAAGGACTGAGGAATTCGGTGTTTCTGAGTGTGGCCTGGGACAAACATCATCAGGATCACCTAGGAACTTGTAGAAAAGCAAATTCCCAGGCCTGCTGAATCAAAGTCTAGGCGTTCCACAAGCCCTCCAGGTGATTCTGAGTTTGCTCACATTTCAGGACCGCTGGTGTTTGTCCAGCACACACGTGTCCTTGGCTGCACATTAGAATCACCCGGGAAGTTTCCAAAAGTACAGATGCCTAGACCCCTGTTGAAACCACCTTACTCAATTTCTGAGGTGGAGTCTGGGCATCTGTAATTTTCAGCAGCTCTCCCAGGGACTCCAATATACAGTGAGAATTGGCATATGATAGAAGCCTGATAAATATTTCACAATTGGATGGACGGCTAAGGATATATTCTGAAAAAATCCTTGATGTTAGTGATTTTTCCCACCCTAGGAGCTACCCAGGGGCCTGACCATGGCGGGAAGGGGGAGGGCCCTGGGGAACTGGGGTTCGGGCAGACTTTCGGAAGATTGCAGCTTTGTCCAGATGGTCTTCGACCCCCAGCCCGTTTCTGATCTCTAATCTAGTCCACTTATATTTACCCATACGGGACAGAGGTGAGATGGAAGAGAAGGGCCTGTAGTTACTTCTATTCCTGCTTACATCATGCCTTGAGCCCTAGGACACGGGGTGTAAATTTCTGAGAGACCTGGGAACTGCATCATGCCAGCTCCTATCATGCCCCAGAGCTTCTTCCCTTCCCTGCGCTGGTGTGCAGAGCCAGTGCACTGAGGCTGCTTTTCCCTCTTGGGGATGCTTTCTCCGTTAGGATGAGCTGCCAGCAAGTGTGTGCTGGGTCTTTGTCTTTTGCAGTCCAAACAGCCAGGCTTCTCAAGCAGGTGAATAACAGAGACTCAGATTCCAGTTCTCCAACTTGGCTGCCCATCAAAACTTCCTGGGAAAATTGGTAACAGTTCATACCACAAGCTCCCACTCAAGCCCACTATGTCAGAATGTTTTACGTGGAGCTCTTTTTTTTTTTTTTCTTTTTCTTTCTTTCTTTCTTTCTTTTTTTTTTTAACATGGAGCTCTTAAACCTGTACCTTTTTTTATTAGAGAAGTTGTGAGTTTACAAAACAATTATGCATAAAATACAGGATTCCTGTACACCACCTGTAGCAGTTTGATGTTATTGATGAATTGCAAAAATAAGTATTGGATTATGTTTGTAAAATGGTCTGTACCTGGGTGATTAAATTATGATTAGGGCTTTAATTGGGCCACATCAGTAGGACGTTGCATCCCTGACCCCTTGGTGGGTGGGGACTCACAGAGAAAATGACAAGGCACAGGAGTTAGCTGGAGATTTTGAGCTGGAGCCTGGGAAGTGAACACACAGGAGAAGAACGCAGAGGAATAGAGATGGCTCCTTAGACATTGCAGAAGCCTGGGAGGGAGACAGAGCTGTTCCCCTGATAGTCTACAGCTGGTCTTGTGGGCAGAGCACAACAGCTGAGCCCAGAGAGAAATGGAGCCCCAGGAAGAGAGGAACCAGGAAGCCTGAACTCTAGGCAGATGTTGGCAGCCATCTTGCTCCAATGTGTGGCAATAGAAGTTGGTGAGGGAAGTAACTTATGCTTTATGGCCTGGTAACTGTAAGCTTCTACCCCAAATAAATACCCTTTATAAAAGCCAACAGACTTTTGGTATTTTGCATCAGCACCCCTTTGGCTGACTAATACACCACCCTACCAACCATAACTTGCATTGGTATGGAACATTTGTTACAACTGATGACAGCACTTTTAAAAATAATTGCACTTTTTTAAAAACAGTTACCTTTCTTACAATTGATGAAAGGTTATTAAAATAGTACTATCTATTGTCCATTATATACATTAGGTGTATTTTTCCCCATATACCACCCTATTATTGCCACCTTGTATTAATATTGTTCATTTGTTATAATTCATGAAATAACATTCTTATACTTGTGCTATTAACTATAGTCCATTGTTTACAATAGGGTTCACTATATTGTACAGTTCCATGTTTTATCTTTTAATAGTTATTCTAGTAATATACACATCTTAAAGTTTCCTCCTTTAACCACATTCACCTATATAGCTCAGTGCTGTTGATTACACTCACAATAATGTGCTACCATCACAGCCATGCATCTCCAAACCTTTACCATCAGCCTAAAAAGAAATTTAGTACATGTTAAGGATCAGCTACCCATTCTCTAACCTCAGTATATTTCCTGATAACCTATATTCCAGATTCTAACTCTATGAGTTTGCTTATTATAATTCATAACAGTGAGATCATACAATATTTGTTCTTTAGCATCTGGCTTATTTTGCTTAACATAATGTCCTCAGGGTTCATATATGTTGTCACTTGCATCAAGACTTCATTCATTTTTATGGATAAATAATATTCCATTGTATGTATATTCCATGTTTTGTTTATCCATTCATTGGTTGATGGGCACTGGTGATGCTTCCATCTTTTGGCAATTGTGAAAAATGCCACTATGAACATTGGTGTGAAAATATCTAATCAAGTCCCTCCTTTCAATTCTTCTGGGTATATACCTAGAAGCAGGATTGCTGAATCATATGGTAATTCTATTCCTAGCTTCCTGAGGAACCATCAAACTGTCTTCCACAGCAGCTGCTCCATTTTACATTCCCACCAGCAATGACTGAGTGTTCCTTTTTATCCACATCGTCTCCAACACATGTAGTTTTCTGTTTGTTTGTTTGTTTGTTTGTTTTAAAATAAAGGCCATTAAATTAATTGGGTTGTTTATCATTTTATTGTTGAGCTATAGGATTTATTTACATATTCAGGATATTAAACCCTTATCGGACATGTGATTTCCAAATATTTTCTCCCATTGAGTAGGTTGTCTTTTCACTTTCATGACAAAGTCCTTCACACAAAAGTTTTTAATTTTGAGGGGGTCCCATTTATCTATTTTTTCTTTGATTGCTTATGCTTTGAGTGTAAAGTCTAAGAAATCATTGTCTACCACAAAATCTTGAAGATGCTTTCCTATATTTTCTCCAATGACTTTTATAGTTCTGTTGCTTTTATTTAGCTCTTTGATCCATTTTTTCATCCCTGAGATGGCTCCTTCATTGTCTCTGCTCATTTTCTTTCTGCTAATCTTCTTTAGGAGGCACCAAGAACTGAACCCAGGACCTCCCATGTGGGAAGCAGGTGCCCAACTGCTTGAGCCACATCTGCTCCCTGCTCATTGCGTCAGCTCATTGCATTAGCTCATCTTCTTTAGGAGGCATTGGGAACTGAATCCAGGAGTTCCTATGTGGGAGGCAGGTACCCAACTGCTTGAGCCACATCTGCTCCCTCTTTGATCCATTTTGAGTTAATTTTTCTGTTCAGTGTGAGATAGGGGTCCTCCTTCATTCTTTTGCATATGGATATCCAGTTCTCCAAGCACCATTTGTTGAAGAGACTATTCTTTCCCAGTTGAGTGGACTTGGTAGCTTTGCCAAAAATCAGTTGGCCATAGATGTAATTTCTGAATTCTCAATTCAATTCCAGTGGTCAATATATTTATCTTTATGCTAGTACCATGATGTTTTGACCACGGTAGCTTTGTAATCCAGAGAGTGTGAGTCCTCCAACTTCATTCTTCTTTTCCAAGAAATTTTTAGCTATACGGGGCCTCTCACCCTTCCAAATAAATTTGATAATTGACTTTTCCATTTCTGCAAAGTAGGCTGTTGGAATTTTGATTGGGATTGCATTGAATCTGTTAATCAATTTGGGTAGAATTGACATTTTAATGACATTTAGTCTTTCAATCCATGAATGTAGAATGCCCATCCATTTATTTAGGTCATCTTTGATTTCATGAAGCAATATTTTGCAGTTTGTAGTTTTCTGTGTATAAGTCCTTTTCATCCTTGGTTAAGTTTATTCCCAGATGTTTGATTCTTTTAGTTGCTATTGTAAAAGGAATTTTTTCTTTATTTCCTCCTCAGTTTGCTCATTACTAGTGTGTAGAAACACTACAGATTTTTGTGTGATGATCTGGTATCCTGCCACTATGCTAAATTCATTTCTTAGATCTGGTAGCTTTGTTGTAGTTTTTCAGGACTTTCTATATATAGGAACATGTCATCTGCAAATAGTGAAAGTTTTATTTCTTTTCCTATTTGTATGCCTTTTATTTCTTTTTCTTGCCTAACTGCTCTGGCTAGAAATTCTGGCCCAATGTCAAATAATGGTGATGACAGTGGGTATCCTTGTTGTGTTCCAGACCTTAGAACTTTCGGTCTTTCACCATTGAGTATAATGTTAGCTGTGGGTTTTTCATGTATGCCTTTTATCATATTGAGAAAGTTTCCTTCTATTCCTATTTTTTTAAGTGTTTTTTTTTTTTTTTTATCAAGAAAGGATGCTGGATTATGTTAAATGCCTTTTCTGCACCAATCAAATGAGCATGTGGTTTCCCCCTTCATTTTGTTAATGTGGTATATCACATTAACTGATTTTCTTGTGTTGAACCACCCTTGCATATCTGGGATAAAAAAATCCATTAAATGTGCTGTTGGATTCAACAAGTATTTTGTTGAAGATTTTAGCACCTGTATTCATAAGAGAAATTTGTCTGTAATTTTCTTGTAGTATCTTTATCTGACTTTGGTATTAGGATGATGTTGGCATATTAGAATGAGTTAGGTAGTTTTCCTTCCTCTTCAATTTTTGGAAGAACTTCTCAAACCTGTGCATTTAATAGGATCTCCAGGTGATTCTGATGTAGTCAGCCAATGAGAGTTTGGGAATCACCACATTTTAGTATACATTTCTTGTTCAATTATGCTTAGAGTAAAAACTAAAGAAATACAAATACTTAGGAACAGTTACACTACTTTTGACTTACCTTCTATTTCTTTCCTACTAATATGGTTCTATCCTCAGGATTTAGTGGCATTTCTTATCCTGAATCTCTGAGTTCAGAATTTGGCTCTCTTCCCTTTGTGATTCTGAGACATAAGTTAGTTTGCCTTCCAACACCATTCAAGATGTTTTTACTTTTCTATCCTTCCCAGCCACAGTCATTGGTAACTGTATTGTAGTTGACTGAAGAGGCAATATAATTATCTCCCTAGCCACAGGATCTTTGCTCTTAGACGCCACTGCTGCCTTCTTGTCGAATGGCAAAGGAGAAATACAGTTATACATTAGCATCATCAGGCCCACCTCTGAGTTCTCCTCTTATGTTTGTTTTGCCTTAATCACTAGTACATGTGCTAATGAGCTTCAGAGTCTTTTAAAGTTACAGCTTGTGTTGATGCTTATTTGGAAAACAATAAGACTTACACATCTCCTGATTCCCTTAGCAACCATCTCTGAATCTGATAGAAAACTATCAATCCATGTTGACCAGAAAGTAACTAAAGAGCACATTTGAAAAGAAGCTAACCAGAGTAGTAAACATTCTCAGTTTCTCTCCTGGACCACTGAGACTCACAACTGGGAAAGGTTCTCAAGGCAGGGGAGTCCAGCCTCCTTCTTTTGTGCCATTAACTCCAGTGGCTTTCTAGATAGAGCCAAAAGAACTTTTTTCCCCCTGTTCTTCTTTCTCCAGGATGAGGGGAGGCAGATGGAATGAAGGAACTAGCAAAAAGAAATGTCTGTTTCATTTACCCCCTTAGAAGGCAACAGATACAGGAGACTTATTTTCTCTTCTAGTTGCTGTCCACTGACCTTTGAAAAATACCCAGACTATTCTTAAAGGGTACTCCTAAAAATGACATGCAGTCTAGAGCCTTGATTTGGGGAAAAAATTGTCAGGGATGAGGAGTTATTTGCAAATGTGCTGCTGAGATCGAGTTGCAGACATCTTCATTCTGGAAAGTGGATCCAGCCATCCAGGGCGGTTGGGGTTTTAAAGCAGACAGACATGTGGAGCAGAGGCTTCCCAGCCAGGCGGGCCTGGAACGTCAATCTTGGCCGCCCCATTGCCCTCTCCCCTGGAGGCACTGTGAGTATTGTCCTCTTTTGGAGCCAGGAGAGGAGGTGGATGGGAGAAACCTGACCCTTTAATGCCACCACCCGGTGCAGCTGATGGAGGGCTGGATCCTCTTGCCAGACTTGGCTGGCCTCCCTCTCCTGTTCAAGGCAGCATTAAAAAGATTGATTTCTGTTAGCCAGCCATAATGGGAGATTGTAATGGCTGCAAGGGAGACACTTGGCTCGCGGACTCCTTGTATGGGTGCCAGTTGCTTTGAGGGAGAGCACTTGACAGACAGCCAGGCAAGGCTTCTCTTTAGCTTCTTGCTTTTCTGTTTTCTCTTCACCCCTACCCTGGTCTCTCTGTCACCTTCTCTCTTTTATTTTTTTTATTTTTATTTTTTTTTGAGGTACCAGGGGCTGAACCAGGGACCTCCTATGGGACAGCCATATCGGCTTTCCCGAGTTGTTTTTTTTTCATTTGCTTTGCTTGTTGTTTGCTTTTGTTTTTTTCAGGAGGCACCAGGAAGCATACCCCGGACCTCCCATGTGGGAGGCAGGGGCTCAACCATTTGAGCCAGATCTACTCCTTGCCCGTCTCTCTTAACCTCCATTTTCTCTTCCCCATCCACTCCCTATTCTCTCCCTCTTTATCTAGAAAGGCTCCATGTAGGGAGCAATAGGAGCCATTCTTGGCTTTGGGTTGCAGGGGGCTCCTACCTCGATATTCCTCGTTGCACCCCTGCCAACCGCACACACAAGGGCCACTTCTCTGTAGCCCCATGGGGTGGGGGCTCCCAGTGCATCTTGGGTGACTTTCCAAGATGGCCTCCAGGCATCTCAGGGAACTGCAAGCATTTTCTTGTGAAGTTATGTTGTTCCCAAGAGAGTAGAGCTTGGTCACCTCTGGAGGGGGACGGCTCCCAGGAGCTCAGCTTGGTTGTGACTCAGTTTCCCCCATTTACAGCCTTTTGGGGTGAGAAGAAGGGAATTTGCCTTCTGGTAGGTGGAAACAGCTGCTCTGGGCTGATGCTACCTGGGTCACTGTGGTCAGTGAGGATCTCCCCGGAGAGGGTAGGCTCCAAATTCCAAAGCGCGGGCAGCTATAGCCTCTTCCTCCCAAATGCCCCAGGGATAGCCAGAGGGTGTCCAGCCTCCTGCAGAGTGTTGTTTGCCAGCCCCAGCCTCCTACCAGATGCCCATGTTCTCAGAGAGGCAGCCAGGCTGGAAGGGGTCACAGGCTTGCCAGGTGGAGAGCAACTGCAGCTGTTCCCTCCCTCAACCCCCTGCAAGTTTTTGCTTCTGTTTGCCACCACCAACACTCAGGAATGGGACCAATGCCTCCCCAAAATAGGTGGCCCAACTCTAACTTATGGGTGGGCACTCTAGTGAGCTCCCTGCCTGGAGGAATTAGTCTTTCTTGGAGGGGGCAGAGCTCCCTATACCCTCTCATGCCTGGGAAGGATTTTCAGAGTCAAGCCCTTCCTTAAGTCCAGGCAAAACAGCACTTATAGATGTTAAGCCTATTTTGAGCATTACACTCCAGGCACTGCTGTTGTTAGTGGGTTAAAGATAAGGGGAAAAACCAGGTGCACCCTGACATTTTACCCCGGCTCCCAGGTGGAACTCTGAAAGAACCAACCATCTCCATGAATGTCACATGTAAACTCACAACTCAGAATAAAGACGGGACTCAGCAGAAATGAGCCCTGCCCATCTCTCCAACCTCATGTCCGACATCAGCTATATTCTTCTCACTAGGCTCCAGTCCCACTTTCCCCCACTCCTTCCCCTCATGACATTAGGGTTTCCATTTCCTGATTAACTGTTGCCTTCTCTGAAATGCTCCCCCAAATGGACCTGGATCAAGTTGGGCCCCTCACTCTTCCAACAACCATCCTTCCCATCATCGTGACGTTTTACTCTCTACATAGTTCTGAGTTGGCATTGGCTGTGATGATCTTATTGCATTTGTTAGCTCAGTTTATACAGGGAGGGAGGGTCTGTCTCTCCCGCTAGAATTTAACATCAATGAGAAGAGGGACCTTGTCTGTCTTGTTGTCGCAGCACCCAGCCCAGTGCCAGCACCCAGCAGGGTGCTGAGTAAATACATGCCGAATAAATGAATAACAGTGGTAGCAGAGAGCCTTGCTGAGCTGCTGCAGGGGATTGATTGCCTGGGGGTGGTCAACACCGTCCCTCTGGGGGCACAGAAGGGAAGAAACAGTTCTCACCACCTGCCCAGGGCAGCGTTGACCCAGTGACAGCCTCCTCCATGTGGCTGATGGTGTCTTCCTCACCTTCACCTTTTATTCCCTCCTACAGGGTCCCTGAGTGATGCTTACATCTACATTCACTCTCCTTCTTCCCTCGTGCTAAACCACACAACCAAGAAACATGACACAAACGATTTACTCTCCAATTTAGCACACAGACTTAACTTAATTTTTTAACTCAGGGCAGCATGATTGCATACCATGATACTAATGTAACAGAGAGGACAATTGCTTAGCAATCCACAAATACCTTCTAAGATGAAAGAGCCTTTCATGCCACTGAACACCTCGCTGGGCTCTCACACAGGGGATCCTGGAGCTGAGGCAGCCAGGTGGGGGTATCCCCAGGGGAGGCAGGACTTTTTAGGAGCAAGACGGGGTAAAGTTAACTTTGAAGCGATCTGTTTTTCTGCAGAGTAAATATCGCCTCCGTCACTGCCCAATCCTAAGTGAAGTTCACCTCACACATATGCTGCATGCGTGGTGAGTGTGTGCGTGTGTTTGGGTGTGAACAGAGTGAGGGTCCGAGTCTGCCAGGGTCAGTTGGTGCCTAATAGAGATGTGGGGTCTGTACACTGAACTCGTAAAGCAGAAACAGAAGTTTGGGGCTAGAATCGAAGACTCCTGCTGCCCCGCCCTTATTGGGTCCACCAGGAGCACCTCAGGCACGGTGGCCTGTCTGCTCCTCGCCAGCCTCTGAGGCCAGGGCTTCCTCTGAAGCCTTGGACAGCTGCCCTGCCCACTCCCACATAGGCTGAAAGTGTCATGGAATTGAAGCTCCCCCCTCCGGCAGCCTCAGCCCAATGTCTGGTGAGAACTGGGGTATAATACTCCAGCCTCCTGACCCCGTGGATGGGAAAACTCTTAGGAGTCTGTTCTATACAGGCTTCCAGAGTTTGCCACAGGACTCATCTCCAGTCACCCAGCATGGTAGCTGGCTTCTTTTCCTTCCTCATAACACTTCCCCACTCACCTACCCATGTTTCCTTCACCTTCTGCCTTAGTGGGTTCCCTAGAAGCAGAGCCTGAGATGGGGCTCTCGTTCAAGTGACTTATTGGGGGGTGGTCTCAGGGAGGAGGAGAGAGGCAAGTGAGCTGGAACAGGTGAAGGGGATTAGCAAGATCGGCTGCGACCCGATGCCATGAGGAGCTCTGGAGCACAAAACACAGCACAGAGTCAGTCCCCCTTTCAGCCCAGGGGGATGGTCTTTTGACCCCCATTTCAGATGGACATTTCCTGAGGGGTGCAGTGGCCATATCCTCCTAGCTGAGGCAGTGCCTATTTGGCAAGGCAAGTCTCTAGAGCAGAGGTCAGCTGGGAGCTGGGAGCAGCTGGAGGAGGGGTGTATTTGCCTAAGAAGGGGATGCTGGTAAGTCCAACCGCACCCAGCACACTTCCCAGATAGACTTCCTGCCTTCTAATCCTTGTCTCTGGGTCTGATTTTGGGGCATAATATTGGAGATAGATTTAACTAGGTTCCCAGGAAAAGGGAGACCTCAGATCTCTACATTATATTCAAGTTCCTACTCTTTTCTCTGGTTCCGGGCTCTTTGGATGTTAGTTTAGACAATTGGTGGAGATATCCAGATAGCGACCTCTTCTCCATCATTCATTCTGCACGGAACGGGGCAGATCCACACTCTTTCCTTCAACGTCTTATTCTTGCTGTGACTTACACCAGTACCAGGGGACTTTCTGCCTGCCCATATGAACTCCTTTTCTCTGCACCCTTCTTCACAGTGAGCACTAACAGCTGAATGGCAAAAACGCCAGGAATTACCCACACAATCTGTCCCTTCCTTAGCAGTACCCCCGCCCCCATTAGTCTGTGGGTAGAGACACCTGTGGCCACCAGGACCGGGTCCCTGACTCACCTCTCCTGGATGACGATAGTCTAGCCCTTCTGGGATGTCCTGTACCACGACCCACCTCTGTGGGGCCATGACACCCTGCCTAATTCCAGAGAGCCAGGTTCTGTTTCCCATCCTTCCAGTCAGCAGCTCCGATAGAAATATAATGCAAGCCACATGTCCTAGTAACCACATTTTAAAAAGTGAAAGACACTAATGAAAGAAGTTGTTAATGTGGGGAAAAGTGGGAGGTCTGGGGAGTTGGGCATATGGGAATCCCTTATATTTTTTTTATGTAACAGTTTATGTAATCTAAGTATCTTTTAAAATAAATTAAAAAATATATTAAAAATAAATAAATAAATAAAAAGTGAAACAGATGAAATAGGTTTTAATAATATACATTTGAACATATAATCGGTATAAAAATTATCAATGAGCTCTTTGATATTTTTTCATGATAAATCCTTGAAATCTGGTATATATATTAGGTTGACAGAACATTTAAACTTTGACTAGCCATCTATCAAGTGCTCAATGGTCACATGCAGCCAATAGCTACCATGTTGTACTACTCGATTCTAGAGTTTATGGTAGGAAATGCAACTTTGCCGAAATGGCCTAAACGGGGGTTGTAGGTTGGATTGAAGGTACACGAAGAAAGGAGCAGCTGAAGTTCTTGATAGTCTGGGGCAGCCGGGTGGAGTTGAGGACTGAGGTTCCAGATGAAGCTGAAGGGCAGTAATGAGGAGTAGAGGTGCTGGTCCAAGAGGGGAATTTCCAGAAATGAGATCATGGAAGTGGGACAGTATCTGGTGCTGATGTCGAGGGAGGTGGGGATGGAGGCTGTATTAGTCAGAGTCCTCTCGGGAAACAGAATCAACAGGAGGTATCTGTCAATAATATGAGATTTTAAAAGAGTCTCTCACGTGACCGTGGGGATGCACAAGTCCAGGTTCTGCAGGCAGACTGCAAGCCAGGGGCTCCAATGAAAGTCCAATGAAAGGTCCTTGATGAGTTTCTTGGAGAAGTTGCCTGTCCTATGACGAGCTGGGAAATTCTCTCTGAATGTTGAAATCACTTCCCCTTTTAAGGTGTTCAACTGATTGGATAAAAGCGCCACCCATTGCTGATGCAAACTCCCTGATTGATGCAGATGTAATCAGCCATCCACGCAGTAAACTCACTGGTGATAGAAGTCCATAAATGCTCTTGTATTACAATTAGCCCAGTGCTTGCTGGACCAAACACCTGGACACAATTACCTGCCCGAGTTGACACATTAGCCTAACCATCACAGAGGCCATTTGGCTGAAGTGTTTGAGGAACTTTCAGGCCAGTGTTTTGTTTTAACTTTGTATATTAAAATACTTTCACATTTACAAGACAGTTACAAAAATAATACAAAGGACTCCAATGTACCCTTACCCTCTCCAGCCCCATCCCTCCAGATACCCAGATCCACCAATTACAAGATTTTGCCATGTTTGCTGTATCATTCTATTGATGTATTTGATTACCTTAAGGACAGTTACCCAGTTCGAGAAATTCAACATGGATATAAAGCTTATGGTCCATATTCCAAATTTTTCATATGTCCCGGTAAAGTCCATTTTTGTTTGGTTTTTAAAAATATTTATTTTTTATTTTGTTAGTTTTTGTCTTTCTAGTAATGTCTTTTTTTTAACCCTGGACCATGGATATTTTTATTCTTTCTCTTTTCTTTATAGTTTTAATTTTCTTAATATTGATCTTTTTAAAAAATTTCATTGAAGAATATTATTCATACATGAACATATATAAACAGTAAGTGTATAGTAAAAATTGTGAACTTACAAAACAAACATTCATAACATCATACAGGGGTCCCATACATGACCCCACCACCAATACCTTGCATTGTTGTGAGACATTTGTTACAAACTATGAAAGAATATCATTAAGAATCTTACTACTAACTATAGTCCATATCTTACATGTGGTGTATATTCCTTCCTCTAGTAATGTCCTTTTGAGTCTTTTCTCCTTCCATGTTGGAGCCTGCCCAGGAGCATGCATTGCATTTAATTGTCATTGTCTCTTTTGTTGCTCCAGGCCAGTGTTTTCAACTCCTTTGAAACCATCCATGATGCTGGCAAAAAGAGGGACAGATGGACAAACCACAGGAACAACGTGGGTGCTGTTTGTGGAATCAGGGCAGCCCGAGTGAGGTGAGGTGAGAGCAGAGCCAACAGTGCTGATCTGGAAAAGCTCTGAACTCTACATTTCCAAAATGCAAGAAGTGACCAATGCAAATTTAGCTGGCAGGTTTTCTGTTGCGTTATTGAGTCTTTGGTGAAAATGTAAAAAAAAAAATGAACATGTTTCACATTGACCTTGAAAAATGCTTGTGGATTTTACCATTAATAAGTTTCCTTTGGTTCTCACCTTCCAATTACTTGTGTGATCACCTACCAGTATTTT